>CM037091.1:45841062-46056758 GCA_020916435.1 Oxytropis ochrocephala
TAAGTCTTTGCAAAGAAGAGCGTCTTGCAATAATTAAATTGCGCTAGATGAGAGAGAAAGGTCAATAGAATTCGGAAAACACGAAAATCAAGGAAAGGGCAGTGTCGTCGAGTTTGTATGGCACGGAAAGATATGACCTAATGTGGATTTCTCACATCTGCCCTTTAACCTAGAACACATTTCCCAAAAAGAGATCCTTTTAGAGTTGCGTGCAAGGAGACACTATATAAGCAAGTTTCTATTCCTCATTAACAAGGTTCTGCCAGTCGGAGGAAAGTTTAGAGATAGCTCCTTCTTAGCGTGCAAGTTCATTAACCATTTTCATTCTTTGAGACGATTCTTTGCAAAGATCACCGAATTACATTTCTCTTGGTGGATTTCTACTTAGAAGAGCTGGATCAGATCTCCATTGTCACCATTGGAGCTCCTTTACTGTCCTTTCTTTATAGTATCATTTCTTACCTTGAAATTTGTAATATAACTTCTACTCTTTTGTTTAAGTTGTTTTCCATGTTTTGTAAGCTCAATATGAGCTAAATACTCATAGTTGAGATGCTGGATCTGATGTAGCTAGATTTATTATGTGATTAATGATGTATGTTTAATGTTGTGCATTTTACCTTGTGTGTGACAATATTTCCATTTTAGAGTAGGATTGGCCATTTATTCTAAATAGCATTTATAAATTCAGAGATGGTTTGTAAACTAATCTCACAAGGTAATATGGGTAGTGGACATTAACGAGAGATCTTGATGTTCCTTGCTTAACCATAGAGATAGGAGAGCATAACCCATAAGGTGAATACTGCCGGTGCTCAAGTAGCTTAGGAGGTACTTCTTTAGGGTTTATAGATAAACTCTTGCAAGGAAACCTAGTGGGAAGTATTTGAGAGAATAACGTCTTATTGCTGCAGCATTGAACATACCCTTAATGGCATATTAATGAAGCTACTGAAGTGAATGCATCTCAGCTTGTTCTCATTACTGATTTTCATTACCCTTTACTTTTCAATACTGTTTATGTTACCCAAAACTTGTGTGTCATTTACTTTCCTCACTAATTTGTTAATCAAATTAAACTTTCCAATTTAAGCATAATTCCTCGTGGGAACGATCTCACTTACTCTTTATTACTTGTTGACAGTGTATACTTGCACTCACACGTATTTTACCACAACAAGTTTTTGGCGATGTTGCCGTGGAATTATAGTTTAATAGATTGTTTAATTAGTTAGCAGCTTAGTGCCTTTTGTTACTAATTCTGTTTGTGTTGTTTCTGTGCTACAGCATTAGATTGCTGCAACAACTGTTGCTGCAGCATATTCATAGACCTAGACACAATACACCAGAATTCCAGTTGCACCCAGAGATAGAAAGACATTTCAGAAGTAGATTGAGAAGAGTTCACAGTACTCCAGGACTTATTGAATTAGGCAGAGATGGTGCTATGGCTAGTCCTCACAATTTTGGGCGTGGTGATCCTACTCCACCACCTACACCACCTCCTACAATTGAAGATGATGGAGGGTATAGAAGACAAGTTCTTGAAATGGGCGTTATAGGCATGGCTAATGATAGGGACAGACCTATGAGGAACTATGCAGTTTTTGACCCTCAAACTATGCAAACAGGCATAGTGAGGCCAGAGATTGCTACAACTCACTTTGAGTTTAAGCCTATGATGTTTCAAATGCTTCAAACAATTAGGCAGTTTGGTGGTGGTCCTCTTGAAGACCCACATCTGCATTTGAAACAATTTGTTGAGGTTTGCAATAATTTCATTCTCTCTGGTGTTACAGATGATGCTTTTAAGTTGAAATTGTTTCCTTATTCCTTGAAGGATAGAGCTAAGGCCTGGCTTAACCACTAGAGCCTAACTCTACTATTACTTGGAATGAGATGGCAGAAAAATTTATGACAAAATATTTTTCACCAATCAAGAATGCCAGGATGAGAAATGAGATTACCTCTTTTAAGCAAACTGAATTTGAAACCTTGTTTGAAGCATGGGAAAGATACAAAGAACTTTTGAGAAAATGTCCTCACCATGCTATTCCTATCATTATCCAAATGGAGACTTTCTACAATGGATTGGAACCTCAAACTAGGCTCATGCTTGATGCCTCATCTGGAGGAGTTCTTCTTAATGGTTCTTACAATGATGCTTACAACTTGATTGAAGACATTGTTGCAAATAGCTACCAATTGCCTACTGCTAGGTCAAGTGTTCAAAAGAAGGTGGCTGGTATACATGAAGTGAGTGAGGTCATTGCCTTGTCTGCTCAAGTGGCTTCCCTCTCCAACCAAATCAGAAATATGATAAAGACCTAGTGCTTTGCAAAGAACAACTAACTGCAAAGAATCAAGCATCTCAGAGCGACAATGGAGCCACCCATGTGGTTCCTCTCCAAGTTGTGTTTACTGTGGGGGAGGTCATCTTTATGAGGAGTGTCCTGCGAATCCTATCTCAGTCAATTATGTTGGGTACAACAAGGGTAATAATCCATACTCAAATACTTACAATCCTGGGTGGAAGAACCATCCTAATTTCGTGTGGAGCGATATCTCAGAGCAAAGACTGCTGCAGCACCACCGTGATTCCTGCTCGCTCAAGGCAAGCTGCTCCTGCGACTAATACTTCTATGCAGGCTATGTTTAAGGCTTTCATGAATGAAGCGAAGACTCAATATCAGACACAAGGAGCTGCAATCAAGAATCTAGAGAACCAACTTGGTCAAATAGCTACTGCTCTAACCCAGAGACCTAGTGGGGCATTGCCCTCTACTACTGAAGCTACATTTTCTAAGGGGAAGGAGCAATGCAAGGCTTTATCTCTAAGGAGTGGAAAAGATTTGAGTGGGACATCACTTGATACAGGTGGTGGTGACAAAAGAAAAGAAAAAAATCTGAAAAAAAGTGTAAGATGATCACGATAAAGAATCGATGCTCAAAGATCTCGATGCAACACCAAAGGTGCCACTACTCGTGCTTGATCAAGATGTGCCACCTCCACCATTCCTCGTAGATTGAAGAAGGCACAACAAGACAACCAATTTGACAAGTTCCTAGAGGTGTTAAAACAACTTCACATCAATGTTCCTTTGGTTGAGACTCTCCAACAAATGCCTAACTATGCAAAATTTATGAAAGATGTCTTGACCAAAAGGAGGAGACTTGGTGAATTTGAAACAGTGGCTATGACTGAGGAGTGTAGTATGATCATGCAAAGCAAGATTCCAAGCAAATTGAAGGATCCGAGCAGTTTCACCATTCCTTGTTCTATTGGCGAAACCTATACTGGCAGAGCTCTTTGTGATTACTGTTTTTATATAATTACTGTTTTTATTTTGTGCAATTTTATGTTATGAGTGTTTTGTAGGAATACGGGATCACAGTGCAGCTACACTTGGTGCACCTACACCTGATGCAGCCACACTGCCAACACCAGTTCTTCTACATTAACATTGTGAAGAAAAAGACTTGCGTGAATTTTTTTTCACTTGCCAGCTCATCAAATTAGTGGAAAGCTTGATTAGGGGCTAGGATTATGCATCAGAAGCTGAAAAGGTGATAGAGACACAGCCAGAAACAAATGTGAAATCAACTGAACAAGCCTCAGTGCAGAGTAGTGTGCCTACACATGAAGTACCTGCACAGGCTGCACATGGAGTACCTGCACAGGATGCATCTCAGAGTACGTAAAATGCCCGAATTGTTGAAGACTCGGTGTGCCTACAACTCTTGTGGGTCGCTACCAAACCAAAGGCAAAGAAGGTGAAAGCCAATCATGTTCCTGCTGTGAGGGCGAGTGCTCGTTTGAAGAATCCAAAGAAAGAGTAAAAGGAACCTTTTAATGTTGTTTTACAGTACTTATATATGTTTTTAAGTATTTTGCTATATGTTTTAAGACTTATGTGTTTAAGTTGCAAGTTTAATCAATCTCCCCACTTTTGAAGTCAATATTTTGTGTACTTTCAACTTAGAGCAAAGTGAGGACACTTTGCTCATATTTAAGTTGGGGGGGGGGGGGAGAGTAGTTATATGTTATGAACTATGTGTTATGTAATTTGTACTCAGTACTGTTATGTGTCAAGTATATGCTATATGTGTTTAAGTAAATTACTTGGTGTTAAAGAAATATGTTGGTATTATGTGAATATGCAGTATTAGTTGTGTTCTAAATTTTAGATGTACTTAACAAAGCATGAAAAAGCATGATAAATTGTTTCAAAAGTGGTAAATTAAGTACATCAGTTATGTTAGACTTAAATGATTTTGAAGCATGATCATTTCCTAGTTCTTTCTCAAATTTTTCAAAGTGTATCATTGACCTAAATTTTAATGAAAGGAAAAAAGAAAAACCTTGTTTTCTAGAAATAACCAGTTTATAATCTCTTTGACACATCAAAACTGAGTTTTTGAAAAAAAACATGCTAGATAGGAAGCTATCTAAGGCTAAGGAATTTTTGGAAAACTAAGGTCAAAAGTAGATTTTTACTAAAAATATAGAAGAGCATAAAGAATTAAGTTTGGGGGAAATTCCATGAATACGAAGGCAAAGTATGAGAAGCTTAGAGTAGTCAATGCCATAGGTTGTCAAAAATGTTACAAAAGTGTCAAAAGGTGTCAAAAAGCTACACTTGCCTAAGTCATATAACTGAACTTGTCCCTTAAATGCAATTGGTTTGAAAAAAAATAAAGAAAAAGTCAAAGAAAAGAAAAAAAATAAAGAAAACAACCCAAAGAAAAGAGAAAAAATGCATGTGGAGGTCAGTGAAGAGGGCGGCGTATGCTACAAAAATTCTCAAAGTTTACAGTGCAGATACACAAAGTGTACCTGCACTGCCTACACTAGGTGCACCTGCACTACCCGTTAAAAACAGGTGTACCTACACTTCAGAAAAAAATGATGTATTTGCACTCACTGCATTGCATCAACAAAAAGCACCCACCAAAAATAGCAATAAGGCATTGGCTCAATAGTTTTGAAGTACTAAAATAAAGCCCTTTGTTGTGCTTAGAGTCCCAAAAAACATGAAGAAATTGTTAGTCTCGTCTATATTTTGAAATATCTCTAAAAGTGACCAAATGTGCTCCACATTTTTCAAAAGCCAAAGAAAAACTTTTTATTTAGTTATGGAACCATTTGATACTCAGTGGGACACACACTCACACAAATGAATTTTTATAACTCTGGATGTTTTAAGAAAGCAAAGGCACAAAAGATTCTTGAAAAATGAAGCTCATGAAAATGCACTAATTCAATCACTCTTTTGAGAAACATGAGTTGATCTGTTCTTCTTAATTATATTAGTCTTATGCTTGTTTCTTTTTGTCGTTGCTTGAGGACAACAATTTAAGTTTGGGGGTGTGATAACTCTATTTTATATAGAGTTATTCATACAATTAAACTTAGATTTTTGCTTATTCATAAGTAAATTAATATGTAAATATAGCTTATAAATTAAGAAACAACATTTCAAGGATTTAAGAGGATTAAAACAATGAACTAAGTAAGTTGCATAGGTTTTGGTATGTTTGATGTTTTTGCTTAGTGCAGCTACACTAGGAGTACCTGCACTGCCTGCACTTGGTGTACCTGCACAACCTACATCTGATGCTGCTACACCAGCAATATGCACCAAATCATCCAGGGACCAATTTGATGCACCAACACTCGACATGTGACGTCATGCTTAGTCATGTGGAGCGGACCAACTTGCATATTTCGGCGCCTACTATTGGAGACAAGTTGAGAAGGTCACTCACTCAAGGACATGTGGCACTTCTTTATTGGACCACCCCATGTGAACTTCATGAGAAGAGCAACTTGCTTGATGGGAGGTATGCAAAGTAACTATGGTTAGCTGGTCTTGGTTAAATCTTGTCTCCCAAGCACACCCTCCATCGAAGGAAAGCTCATTGCCTATATAAAAGACCACTTCCCCTCACTTGAAGATAATCCTTCATCCAAGCTTTTAAGGATCACATAGTTTCTTCATATTTGTAATCTAGGTTTAGTTTTCATTTTGTTTTTGAATTGAAAGAAGTTAGGGAAGTGCTTGACAACCTCTTCCTTCACTTCTACTTGGAGGAAACTTGTGTAAGGATTTAGTATTGTACTTCAACTTGGAATCTCATGCAAAAGATCTCCCCTTTGTGTAATCTCTATCCTTTTGAGTTCTTTTGTAATATTACTCATTTTGTTATGTTCCTTAAAGATTCTCTCTATTATATAATGAGTAACATGAGCTAAATTCCTTTAGTTGAGATGTTGTAGCATTGTAATGAGCTTCTAAGTAAGTAAATGTGGTTTATGTAGTGTGTGCACTAAAATCTTGTGTAATACTTCTTTCAAAACTTATTTTGAATTTGATCACTTTAGAATAAGTAAACTTGTAACAGCAGACATGGGTTACATTTAAGAAATCAAGATTTAATGAGAATAAGTATTTGCAACAACTTCTTTGTTAAACTAGTTTTGATAAGGAAATGATTGTTAAAACCATGTTAAGACCTAGACATAGGATAACATAGTTCCTAGGGTGAAACAGTGGATGCTTAAGAGACAGCAGTAAACCTATTTAGTATGTCTAGACATAGGAAACTTGTAATGAAACTCTGAAGAAAGTGACTGAAAGGCACATACTGATGCAGCTGCATCTAGTGTACCTACGCTGCCTACACCAACAAACTTCGAATGAATCCAAGTAAGATTCGGTAAGTTGTCCACAATTTTTCAAAAGTAATTTAGGACTCACCTAAAAAGTAAATTGCAGCCAGTTCATTGATGTATATTTGTATGTTTAGATAACATTGATTGTAGGAAAATACACATAACTTTAGGTGGTTTTACGCATAAAAGATGAGAGAGAATGTAGAAAAATATGAAGGCAAAATATGAGAGATGAGAGAGAAAGAGACAAAGGCATGTGCCTTTTCCCGCCCTCAAGATAGATAATCCATTCTCGTTTGGGAGGAGAGCGGAGTGTTTTGAAAAGATTAATCTATATTTTAATATATATATATATATATATATATATATATTTGAGATTTTAAAAAATTAAAAAAAAAACATGATAGATAGAAACATAACACTTTTAATCACACTTGTTTCATCGATTTAGAATAGAAAAATATGCCCTCACCTCCCTCCCAAAACACACTCTCAAACATACTCTTAATAATTTATCTTTTGCATAACACCCTCAATATTTTGCTTACCTTCTGTATATGTTTTACCCAATATTTTCTTACTCTTAGTAATTTATATTTTCCTCAGATTTTCTTACCTTTTGTATTTCCGCAAAACCAAAACTAGATTTAGAACCTAATATATATTAGGTTAAGATTTAAATTTCATTCCAACCTTCTACCGGAATCTGAGCGTTGTAGACCCGCTAACGAAATTTGACTGCTGAGAAACCCTAACCATGACCCCGAATTAAAAATTTTTGACGTCAAGGTTTAAAGAGAAAGGGAATGAAACAGTTTATTTTCTCTGAACAATATGTCAAAACGGCTGCTAGAAGCGCCAAAACGCAGAACCGACCGAAAAATCTAGGCAAAAATATCTGTAAATATCTACAGAAAATCTTTGGAAAGATTATGTCATCATTATAAAATATTTAGAAAGATTCTCATCATCATAAAATCTTTCTGAATTGACATAAAGTTACTTCGAATGGCCGATTTGACAAACCCTTGTCACAGTAGATGTCACATCATAGGTCACACCACATCAAAAGATTTTGTATCATTGCAAATACTGTCAAAATATTAGAAAAGATCCTCGGTGTGACATATAACTGTTTCAAATGACTGATGCAACACTTTGATGTTACAACCATAGTCACATCACATCACATTAGCCATTAATTCGAAGATTTGACACGCAAATCAGACGATTTTTTCTCCATTTTAAATATAACCTCTCACATGTCACTTTCTCACACCATTCTCTTATTTCTTCCATTACTCTCGCTCCCTCTCTCTCACTAGAAATTCCTTCTCTCACCTCTCTCTAGAAATCTAAAACTTATTCAACTCTCTCTCTCTCTCTCTCTCTCTCTCTCTCTCTTGTCTTGGACGAGGGCACTCCCTCCTCTCTACACTCTTGAAATTAGTTTCCTTTGGCGTGTCATTACTGATCCCTCTAGCGCCATGCCGCCGCTGATAATCACCAAGGAACTAATCTAGTCTGCATTGTTGAGATTCAAAACGATGTTGCCAGCGACTCCATTGGACCGATTGAGTATTTTGTGGAAGAGGAATCATATAGGTATTGGGTCAATGTTCATACAGAAGTTCCTGCGTCAATGGATGATGTCGTTTAGAAGCTCTGGAAGATTTTTCAGTGGAAGTAGTCGTCGAAGCTCTGGAAGGTTCTTCAGTGGATGATGTAGAAGGTAACTAAATTTGGGAGGAGATATTCGAAATGTTTCCTTGGCTTTCAGGGGTATGTTTGGTAAACTAGATTAACACTTTTAGTTCAATTTCCAAATTTTGATATACCTACTAAGTTTTTTATTCTTTTCAAACATTCCTTTATGATATTTGATTTTTGCTTAATACATTCCTTCTAATAACACTAGTTGATGGATTGTAACTATGAATCCGTGTAGATAGTTGGAGAGGCATAATAATTTTTTGATTAGGATCATGATTTTTGTCTTTTAGGATTGCGTATGATACTATGATCATGTATGAAAATATACAAATGATTTTTGGAATTAAGTATTGATGTTTTTGGAAGAAAAAAACACTGATTAGGGATTATAAATGAAAGGGAATAAATTATTAATGATCACATATAACATGTTGAAACGTTTTTCTAATAGTATTATGCAGATACCTCATTTGGGTGTCTTTTGACCAAAGAGATCTGAGTTGTTTTCTCCTAATAATAATTTTTTGTTTATACATCTTACAATGAATGAATTAAATGAGTGTGTTTTTCATTTGCTTTAATGTGTAGGTTGCATTCGTTAGAGTATTTCTTAAATTGTTTTTTAATAAAAGAAGCGAAAATTCATTAAACAAATGTAATTACACTCATGTAATTATACAAAGCAAATGTAATTCCCTTTGTAAGTATTTAAAGAGCTTAGAGCTTTTTTCTGTCTTAGACTGGGGCCAGTGGCGGATCTTCTAAGGTGCCGGGGGAGCCACGGCACCCGTCAAAAAAATAGAATTTTTCTAAAAAATACAACTAATAAAAGCTCTCTGTATAAAATGTATATACTGTGCTTGCAAATTTTTACAAGTTGCTTAGCTAGTGCAGTGGTAAGCTGCATTCCCTTTAAATTTTCGGTTCCATGTTCCAGGTTTGACTCCTTCATCAGACCGTTTTTAAATACTTTCACATATTATATTATTTATATATTATTTATATTATGTACCAGCCCCACATGTTTTTGCATACATGTGTGTTGCATAGGATTTATATTTATGAATGAAACTTATTTTCACAAAATTTATGATTAATCTTATTTTTGACAAAAAAAAATCAAAATTACCATCTAAGAACTACAAAAATTTTATATTTTAATTGAGTCTCTATATTTTGTCAAATAAAATTGACTCTCTATTGTTAAAGCAAAATTATTATTTTTAAATTTAGTTTTGGTTGTAATATAATTTTTTGATATATTATTTGACTATTTTGGCTCCCAAATATTTGACTCAAGATCCGCCATAACGATCAAGGCGTCATGGCCACACCGTAAAATTCTCAGAACAAAAAAATGTAACTATGTACATAAAAATGTGATCTAACTATAATATGATGTCTTCTAGGATGAGAGATCAATTAAGTACTTTGTCGGTGTATAATTAAATTGACCATCATAAAAATATAAAATGCTATGAGTGATTGAGATTGTATCAACAAACCTGAAATTTGAAATGTTTATAATATTTTATAGTATATTCTATAGTCAATTTGGTTGGCACACCGTCATATATAACTGTCTAAAATACTCTATTGTTATTGTAATGTTGGACGATTTTCCATCTGAACACCATAAAATAGTATAAACGAAGCATAATATAGTAGTAGAGGACATCATAATATAGTTAGATAAACGAAGCACAGACGCAGCGAGAAAAAAGGGTTTGCATTACAACTACTACTAGACAGATATAACGACGTTATTTCAAATAGAAGCAAGAGTGGAATCTGAGTCGATTGGGTCAATACTTTTTATGTCTTATATTTAGATCAACGAAGCACAGACGCGGCGAGAAACCACCGTGTCGGCGTGTCAAACGCGGTTCCGAAAACCAGGGACGAATCTAGTTGTGACACATTGGGGGTAAATACCCCTGGATAAATTTGTTTCACTGTAGCGACCAAAAAATCCGGGAAAGGATTCTTCGAAGTTCGAAAGGAAGCCGCCACCAAAATTCTAATTTAAGGGCAAATTCGGAAAATCCATTTGGGCTAGAATAAGGCTAAGTAAGATCCGGGAGTCGTTTATGCGTGGGGAAGGTATTAGCACCCCACGACATCCTTTGTCTAATCAATTGTACTTTATTATTATTTTACCCTTTTATTTAAAATTATAGAGAAAGAAGACTTACTTAAAAATTTCGTTATTTAGTGCTTGACAGGAGTGGGGCCCTGTTCCTACGTACCTCCGGATGCAATGGAGGAATCAAAGCTACGTAGTTCTTCCTGAAAAAATTTGTGGGTTGGTGTTTTTTAATGTAGGTGTTTTGGGACTCTTGAGCTGTACATCTCATTCGTCCTAGAACGCTGACTAACCCAGTTGTGCAACTGACTTAATCCCTTACTTTTTGAAAATGATGTTTGAGGTTTTTGAAAAATGGTTTGGAGTGAGGTTGTTTGATTTTAGAACAGGTATTCAGGGACTCTTGAGCTGTACAGCTCATTCGTCCTAGAACGCTGACTAACCCAGTTGTACAACTGACTTAATCCCCTATTTTTTGGAAAAAATGTTTAGTGATATATTATATTTTGTATAGGGTTTTAGGATTACTGAGTCGTCCGGCTCATTCGTTATGAATTGATGACTAACCCGATCGTATGGCCGACTTAATCCTTTATTTGATTTTGTAAAAGAAACGAATTACTTTTTGGAATTTATAATGTATTAGGGGGTGTGCGCTTGAACTGTGTAGGGTGCGAATAGAAATCATGACTGGATTGCCCTTTTGGGTTTTCAAACTAGCGAGCTTACTTTTGCCTGGCTCATTTTTCTCATTTTTTCTATATCATTTTTTTACGCATAGTATTTCTTGACTGCATCTGAGTTATCTGGGAGTGGGGAGGTCTTCACCATCGTGAGAATTAAGGCTCCTCTAGAGAATGATTTTTTCACCACATAAGGTCCTTCATAGTTTGGGGTCCATTTCCCATGGGAATCCTTTTGAATGGGTAGGATCTTCTTGAGCGAGGTCTCCTTCTTGAAATTGTCGAGGACAGACTTTCTTTGTTCTTGTATGATACAACTGGTCATGACATAGGGCAACCATTTTTGTTTGATGAAGTTTAACGGAAGTACGGCTTCCATCGTATGGGATTGCCCTTGTTGAAGTGTGAAACGAGGTCTTATCATTTGTAGGTCTCCACCGCCTTCTGCACGATCTCCTAGATATTCTTTGTTTGTTCATGCAACTGCCCCATTCACCTATGGGCCGTATGGGGAGGGGCTATGATGTATGACCTGAGGTCTTCAAACAGCTCTTCCACCATTGTCTGTGACGATCTTTTTTGGAAGGTCGTAACGGCAGACCAAATTTTTATGAACTTAACAATCACAGATCTTGTTACACCGGTGGGTGTTTAATGGCCTCTTATGACTTGATATGTCGACGTAATCAGGCAAGATTCGAGCGAATTTTCTTGGTTCGCTGTCCTTAATTGTTGTATTCTTTTTGTCTTCTTTTGTGCCCAAGTTAATTGTTTCAGTTGATTCCCTTTGGATTCTCATGGGGGCTTCCCAGTTATCTTCAACATTTTCCTCAGTTTGATTAATGGGGTGATCAAGGTTATGATATGAGTTACCGATATTGTTATTTTCAAGAATTTTTGATCTGTATTAGCTAAAAGTAAAAGCAGATAGAAGAGACAGCAAAGCGAACAAATGAGAGAGGTAGAAAGAGAATTTATTAGAGAATTCAAAATGCTATTTTATTAATAACTATATTGAAATGAAACATGCGTGCCCTTATTGAAATGTCCTAAGGCATTGGGCAGAGCCATAGGATTTGCATTACAGAAAATTACTTTGAATTAAAAATCACAAGAAAATCAAAAATCTCTCAATTCTTGAACTCTTCATTTGCAGCACATGGGCGCACAAGATTGACGACACTATCTTCAATACTTTGATCACTCTCAACGGCTGCTATTTAATCGACAGTTGATCCCTCATCATTTTCTTTAAAGTTCAGCTGCTTTGTGTCAATAAGACCTTGAACGATGTGCTTTAAGGGATAACAATTTTCAGCTGAGTGACCGACTGCCCCAGCATGGAACTCACATTTGGCTTTTGGGTCATATCCTTTTGGGAATGGAGGCTGAACTGGTCTCATTAGACGAGGAGAGATCAAATTGTGGCTGACAAGTTGGCTGCACATGTCAGTGTATGACATGGGAATGAGGTCATATTGGGATGACCCTTGATGCTAGCTTGATGGTGCTGGGGAATTATAGTGCGACTTTCCTTGATCCCTTACTATAGCGTTGACTTACCCTTCTTCTTATTGAACATTGTAGGAGGTCTGTCAGAACTATGAGTGATCTTCCCATTTCTCATCCCACCTTCTACTCTTTCTCCTATCGCGACCATGTCCGAGAAGTTAGAGGACACACTTCCAATCAATATGTCGTAGAAGGGTGCTTGAAGGGTGTCCATGAATATGGAAACCATTTCTTTTTCGGACAAAGGGGGAATTACTTGTGCCGCTAGTCCTCGCCAACGTTGAGGGTACTCTTTAAGTGACTCATTATTCTTGTTGATCATATTCTGCAACTGCGTCCTATGAGGTGCCATATCAATGTTGTATTTGTACTGCTTTAGAAAAACATCGGCGGATCTTTCCAACATCGGATATGAGCACGTTCCAACCGCATGTACCAACTCAAAGTCGCCCAAAAGAAGACTGTCTTGGAAGTAGTGAATAAGCAACTGATCATTGCACGCAAACACAACCATCTTTCTGCAATACATGGTCAGGTGGCTAGAAGGACAAGTTGCTCCCCTGTACTTGTCGAAGTCGGGTACTTTGAACTTGTGAGGGATGACCACATTTGGGACGAGACATAGGTCATTTGCATCTCTTGCTCCCACATTGGGTCCTTCTACAACTCTTAGACACTCCTCTAGCATTTGCTGCTTATCTTTTGACTGAGGATCTTCAGCTTGCCACGAGGAGGGCCCACTTGGTCCATGGTAAAGATGAGACTCAAAGATCACGACGGGGCGAGTATGATTCTTGAAGACAGATTCGAGAACTTGAGAGAGCCATCGGGTGGTACCAGAAGTTATGTGCTGAGTTGGCTGTGTCCCACCATCGACATTGTTTTCTGCTATTCCATCTTGATTTTGTGCAGCAGCCCCAAAAGTACCTTCTTCAAAAATAACGTCTTCGGTCGGATGCGAGTAATCTGGTGGTAGGCCCCATCGAGGCCATTGTGTGCCCTGAGAGTTGTGACTAGAGTTATGAGGACGAGATACATTAGTGGCCCGGTTCTCTGTGCCCCCAACTGAAACACCTTCATCTGCATTCTTCATAGCGAGAAGCTTCAAAATCTCGGTCATCTGAACTTTTAAACCCAGCATGTCATTCATTTGTTCCTCCAGCTTTTCAATCTCATCCTTTAGCACCTGATTGTCTTGGTTTTCGGCCATGTTTCTTGCTTGAGAGCGAGTCCAGTAACGATGTTGATGAACAAGTTTGCCTTTTTTTCTCTTTTTTTTCAATGCATGATGTTAGTATGTGAGTGAATGTTCATGAAATGCGAATGAAATGATAATATATGATCCTATTTATCGCGTCGGGGAATTATAAACTTTTGGTTTGGGGAGTAAAGAACAAATTTTGATTTTGACTTTAGCATGCATGGCTTCTCTCCTAAATAAAGTTTTTAACTCCCTACCGGTCATAAAAATGCATGCAACATAAGATGTATATTTTATTATTTTTTTAATGCAAAAAAGAAAAATGCATGCGTATATTTTCTAAAAAAAGTATGCGGAAATAACAATTTTTTATTTTTGATTTTTTTGTATAAAAGATGGTATGCATTAATGTTCGTTTGAATGCAGGGATATGAAGCTCCTTTGTGACACTAGAGGGGTTTCCTATAGAGTCGGTCTAAGGCTTCTTTTATAGTGAAACTCACAAGGGTAATTCTAAAGAATCGTACACATAGTTCCTAAAGCCAAAGACCCCAGTCAAGAATACTAACCCCAACAATAGGCAAGCTATTAGAAGAGATAGCATCCTTAAAAGGAATAAAACTATAGGTGAGATTTTCATGACCACTCGTACGACACATTTGTCCTAAAACGATGACTAACCCGGCCGTACGGCCGACTGATAACTATCATTTATGATGATTATTACTTGCCTTCTAAGCTTGATTCTAGGTGAATTAACTAGCATGTTGTGTGAATTATCATGTAATTAGGTGTTTAGACTAGAAACAATGGTGCAGGATTGAATTGGTTTGAATTGGGCATATTTTTAACCTTTGTGCTTTTGTCTTTTGTTTAAGTGCTGCAGCAACAGGTGTGTGCGCAATAGTGAAATTGCGCTAGATGAGAGAGAAAGCTCAGGGAATTGCGGAAAAGACGGAAAACAAGGAAAGGACAGGTGTTAGATCTGTATGGCACGAAAAGATATGACCTAATGTGGATTTCTCACAATTGCCTTTTAACCTAGGACGCATTTCCCAAAAAGGGATCATTTTAGGGTTGCGTGCAAGGAGACACTATATAAGCAAGTTTCTATTCCTCATTAGGGAGGTTCTGCCGTCAGAGGGAAGTTTAGAGATAGCTCCTTCTTAGCGTGCAAGTTCATCAACTATTTTCATTGGTGAGACGATTGTGTAGGCTGCAGCATCACTGGAATTACATTTCTCTTTGCGAGGACTCTTTTTCCCTGGCTAATTCAGTCGGTAATATTTGCTTTTGCGAGGGACTTAATTTTCCCTCGCAACGTCCCTCACTAATTCCCTGTTTTTTTATAGTGATTGAATCTTTGGTGTCGAAGTCCTCCTTATCTGTGATACCACCAGCAATGAATCAGTATTGAGCTCAATATTCTTCGCACCAAAATCCTAGGCCAACCTGAGTCCGGCAATACATGCTTCATATTCGGCCTGGTTGTTTGAGGTACTGAAGGAGAAACTGAGGGAGTCTGGCCCCATTCCCCTTGTTCTTAGAGGAGCCATCGACCTAAAGTTTCAAGGTCAGGGTCTTGACCTCAGGTTATGACAGCATCATTTCGGCAATGAAGTCGGCCAGCACCTGAGTTTTGAGAGTCGTTCTGGATTCATTATTGATGTTGAACTCAGATTCGACTGCGAGGTCGGGCCTATGCAGGATCTGTCTGATTGGTTGATCTGTCCTTACAGCGATTTGATGGGCCACAAAATTTGGTCGCAACCTTCAGGCCGCCATTACACAACAAGAGCTACCTTCTCAATTTTCTGATATCTAGTCTTTGGGCTCTGCAGGACTTTGCTGACAAATAAATTTGCATCTGATGAGCTTCAGTCTTTTATCAAAACGACACTTAGTGTCTCCACAGCTTGATCTTGTGAGGATTGCAGGTTCTGTGAGGATCTACTTGAGCTCAGCCAAGGAAGTCTCGCTTTCTGGAGTCCACTAAAACTCGACCCGTTTCTTCAAGATTCTGAAGAAAGATAAAGACCTGTTGGCAGCTTTGGATACAAATGTTGATAATGCAGCGATCATGCCGGTTAGCTTCTGAACTTCTTTTCTGGAGGTCGGGGGTGCATGTTAGTAACAGCCTTGCATTTTTTTTGCCTCGATTCCCCGCTAAGTCAGGCAAAAGCCAAGGAAATTTTTGGCCCTGACTCGATGCAATTCTCAAGGTTAAACCTGAGGTTATTATTTCTACCTTCGGAAAATATCTCCACGAGGTCGGTCAGGTGGAATTCGTCGACCTTGCTTTTTACTATCATGTCGTCCAAATAGATCTCAACAACTTGGTCTATCTGGTTCTAGAAAAACTTTATTCATCATTCGTTGGTAAGTGACACCAGCGTTCTTTAGCCCAAATGGCATGACTCTATAACAGAAGTTGCCTCTATCGGTCATAAATGTCTTCTTCTCTTGATCTGGAGGATACATTGCAATCTGGATATAGCCGGAGTAGGCATCTAATAAGGAGAGTAGGCGGAAGCCTGATGCACTATCCACCAGTTTGTCGATGTTGGGGACTAGAAACGCATCTTTCGGGTAAGCCTTGTTAAGATCTGTATAGTCCATTCACATTCTCCATTTTCCATTGTTCTTTTTAACGAGATCAACATTGGAGAGCCCAAGAGTGTATTTGACCTCCTTCACAAATCCTGCGCCAAATGAGGTCGACTCACGTCCTTTGAAGATCACCTTCCTCACAGTCGATGAATCGTTGGGCCCTTCGTAAGAATTCTTCTAAGGTCCGAGGTCAGAATTCTTTCGGAGGCCATGCCTTATAAAGAGTAATCTAACTTCGTCTTCAAGGTGGAAGACTTGGTCGACTTCTTTTTTGTACCTCTCAATGTAGTCCTGCAACATCTTTTTCTCCCCTTGTCGCACCGCTCTTAGTAGGTCTTCAGATTTGGGCTTGAGCCTGGAGGAAGTAAACCGAGCGGAAAACACCCGGATGAGATTACCCCATGATGAGATTGATGCTCAAGGTCTCTGAACCATGCATGGGCGTTCTAGGTCGGAGATAAGGAGAAAAGCTTGCACTTGACGTCATCGCTTGCATTCCGATATTGCATCATCAAGTCGAAAGTATCCACATGTTCATCGAGGTCTCCTGAGCCATCATACATGTTCAATTGAGGGGGGTTTTCCAGAGACCTGGGAATGTGACACTCGGCGATCTCGCGAATGAACGGCTGCACCGAGATCGGCTTGAATGACGGTGCTGTACCGGTTCTTGCTGTCGTCTGGCGTGCTTGGATTTCTGCTCCTTCCTTGGAGGGGATTTTTCCTTCCGAGGTGATCTGCTACGAGGTGAGGATGAGCCAAGAGAATAGCTTCGTCATGGGCTTGATCTTGGAGAGGTGGGAAGAGTGCGAGATCTGCGGCCTCGGCCCCCTCTACGAGTTGGGGATCGATGAACATGGTGTCTATGGACGAGTCGACGTCATCGTGGAGAACGATGTTGTCTGGACTCTACATTCTACTAAGGAAATAATTGGCTTAGACCCGCCCCGAAGGCGGGTTTGTGTTGGTGCGAACTGCAGCGACCTCTTCTTCCATCTAAGTCTGGCGCGCCTCTTGCTGCGCAATGTCTCTATTGCGACGGTCAAGAATGTCTTATATCTGACTCACTGCCTGCACCGAGATCAAAATGGCCTCGGCTGCAGAGAGGGGTGGAGGTGCTGGAATGGATCGTGCCTTTTCCGTACGTAGAGTATGTACATGCTCCTCGGGCATTTGTTCAGGCCGATTCGTGGCCGAAGCTGGCCTCGGGCAGGAGGGCGTCCTCTATGTGCCATGGAGGATGTGAATATAATGAGAGCTTGTGATACACTCCCACTGTGGTCGCCAATGTTCAGTACTTGGAGTTGGTGCATGGATCATAATCCGAAGTGATAGTCAGTGGAGTCAGAGATGGGATCGAAATGATCAGAGCTTGTGTCGGTTTCTCCGAGCTTGAGGTCGCCGGGGGGTTGTTACTCCCAGACACTCTAATGCCAAAGTCAGAAATCAGACGTGGAGAAGAAGTACAAATAAATGAAGCGTGCCTGATTCGTAGGGGCGATGTTCTATTTATAGACGGAGGTCTGGCACTGAGCCGTTGGATGAGGCGGGATTGATCTCGACCGTTGATCTCGGTCTCGCCCTTGATGCTAGCGTTTGGACCGAATCCATCGTTGGATTGGGCCTCTCTTTCGTGCGGAGTGGGCTTGGCCCAGTCTAGAACACGTATATTGAAAAATATTTCGAGTTCTGGGTCGACAACATCAAGAAATTATTTACAAAACATGGACATTCTGAAAAGAAAAAAAACAAATGAAGAGTCTTTTTTTTTTACCAAAAAAACAAATGAAGAGTCTAAATACTGTATATCAGTAAAAATGGGGTGTTAATAGTAGCCTTGTTATAAAACATCGAGGATTTACTAACTTGTTAGAGCTTTCTTGGCCCAAAACGGTATTGGGACGGGTGAAGAACAAACAATGTATGTTATTGCTACCTTTGCTCTCTCATTTCATTTCATGGGATCAATTCTTTCTTTTTCCCTCAGCAATGTACTTGCCACCAACTCTATCATGTATCATATCTTTGACTCTTTTCTCAGTCAACTTTTAATCACAAACAGAATCCAACCTACCAAAACCAAAAGTTTCACTTTATCCTATTTTTGTGCTTTACAAAATTCTGTTTGATTGGACATAACACCTTATACTTGCATAAATATGTACACTCAGGAAAAAGGTTGAGGGGATTGCAAGCATACATTCGTAGGCAAAAAAACCACAGCACCCCAAAAAAATAAAAAATTTACTCAAATACATCATTTTCTAAATTATATGTCAAAGTACCCCACTTTTTTTTAGGCTAGAAATCGCCCTCCACCATCCAGCTTTCTAAACTAAAATTTTCAATTTTTTTTTACTTTGTAGTTCACAAATCGCCCCTCACTATGGTGAGTTTTGAACTGCGTTTTTTTTCATTTTTTTAATTAATTGAATTTAATTTGGTAAAAATGTGAAAAAATTTAAATAAAAAAAAACATTTTAGATAATATAATTAATTTAGAAAATTAAAATTATTCAACCTAAAACATTTTTATTTGACCCTTTTTATCTCTCCGTTTAGTTGGATCATGTTGTAGTTCTATAGTATCGAAATCAGGCCATGAGGTCTCAGTTGGCAAGGTTGGAAACTCCACAATGTAAGTATTGAAAACATTATGCATTGTGTATGGTGGATCCACGAATTTCATGTGGTCGAAATTGCATTTCGCATGCTGCGATGGCATGTGAACAGGGGTAGTGAAGTGCCTGAAATTCCCCACACTCACAGGTTTTTGCTCTGATGTCCACCACAAATGTGGCCGTAGGTCTACCACTTTGTAGTCGTGCAAGTTCTTGAACTCGGAACAATTGACTGGCACGATCGTGAATTGCGACGCCATTTGTTTTGGAGACTTTTATGTTGTTCGCAATATTTTTCAACAATTTTTCAGAGAAAATAATTCCGGATGTCATCATCGCCTGTGCCTGTGTTCCACGTTTGACAAATATCTCGTTCATCCTGAAATAAGTTGCATCTATCAATGAATGGATAGGAGATTCCGCACTCCTATAGGACATTGTTGATGCACTCTGCAAGGTTTGTTGTCATGTGCCCCCAACGGGAACCTCCATCGCTCCACAACAACAATTGTTCTGGGTTAATGTATTAAACCCAAGCCACCCCCTCAGGACCTACTTCGTCAGCAATTTTTTGTTTGTAGTGCTTGGCAGATCTTTCCGTCATTGAATATGTTGAAGCAACAAAAGTAAGATATTGGTAATTATGGAATGGAAATTAGAAAATAAATAATACAAAACGTTTCAAAGATACTAACCCATATTGATGAGATGTTTCCTGGCAGGAGTGTTTTTGAAGTGTCTCATGAAGTTCTGTGTTATGTGGTGAATACAGAAGACGTGTTTCCAATTGGTGTTTAGACGCCTAACAACACTTTTGATAGACTCGTGTCTATCCGATATCAAACAAAGACCCTCCTGTGGTGTGACAAACTGTCTTAAACGAGATAGGAAGAAAAACCAAGCCTCTGTTGTCTCACCCTCGACAACTGCATATGGAATTGGGAAGGTGTCGTTTCTTCCATCTTGTGCGATTGCCAAAAGAAGAACCCCTTTGTACCTACCGTACAACCATGTTCCATCAACAGAGGCCACTAGTTTGCAAAATTTAAATCCATTTATGCACGGGCCAAAACTCCAAAAGATGCGGTGGAATACACCTTTGTTGATAACTGGTTGATCATTCTCATAGAATGGTTTCCACTAGAAGTCGTAAACTGTACCTGGAATATAGTAAGAGAAAGCATGTAGGCATCTGGTTACTTCATTGTAAAAAACTTCCAATTACCGTAGATTTCTTCGATTGCTTTTTGTTTAGCAATCCAAGCCTTTCTGTAGGAACTCTGGTACGTTAACCGCTCCCTCCACTGATATTGTCGGGTCCTCCTTTACAAGTGGGAGCATAAGAGTACACATGTAGGAGGAGGTCAGATGGCGCTGATTGGTGTTGGAATAAAGCATGTGCAAGTATATACAGTCCAAAACAAGTAGTATAAAAGATCGAACCCACAGAGATTGAAAAACTCTCTTTTAAAGTTCAATACAAAGTAATAGAGTGTAAGGTAACTAAATAACAATTTAAAGTGGAGTTGGTGTGATCACAATCAAGTTAGTAAAAACTAAAAGTGCAAGTATTTGTTGTGCAATTGAGAGAAGCTAGTTGGAATGTCTTTATCAAGTAATTTACTTTTAAGTGTTTGATGCAGTATGTGATGCAGCTGCACTGAATATTGTTGCATTAGCTATGTGCCTTTCAGTCACTTTCTTCAGAGTTTCATTACAAGCTTCCTATGTCTAGGCATGCTTAAATAAGTTCACCCTTGTATCTTAAGTACTCACAGTATCACCCTATGGACTTTACTATCCTATGTCTAGGTTTTAGCATATGGTTTTCACAAAGTTTCCTTTATGTAAAACACTTACCCATATTAGTTCTTGAGTTCTTAATTGTAAGCCATGTCTGCTCTTACAAATCTACTTATTCTAAGTTGATCAATCCCCAAAATAAGTGTTGAAAATATTATCAAGCATGAACTAAAGTACAAACATTACCTACATGAATCATACTTACTTAAAAACTCATTAAATGATTAGAACATTCCAATTAAGAGAGATTTAGCTAACAATAGACATTGCAAGGTAAATATAAACTGAATAGAACATGTTTATATAATTGAAATCACAAAAGAGAAACAACAAGATAGAAGTTACACAAGTTGAAGCCCTTTGTATGAATTCTCCTAGCAATGCTCTAGCATTACTCCTTAGCGCTATACAAACACTATGAAATCGAAGTAAGGAGGAATTGTTAATTCTTTCCTTTCCCTCTTATAAAATAGAAACTAACTATGTATATTGACATTTTGATCTAACTTATGGATTGTGATATATTTCCAAATGAAGATGTGAGGTCCTTTTATAGTCTTCAAGAGAGGTGCTTCATTCCTTCATGTTGAAGTAATCTTGAGAGGATTGAGCTATAGTTGCTTTTCAGAGGTTGATCCCCAAGTTGAGATCTTTGACCAAGTATATAGGGAGATCCAATGGTGTATGAACATGTGTCCCTATGTTGATGACTCTTCAAAGCTATCCCTATGGCTATGTGTGAATGGTAGGCGCCTACTATATAAAGTGGTTCTGCTTTTAGGGGATCAAGCATGAGGTCAGCAATGCAAGTGGATGTGCAAGTAGCTAGCTGCTCATTCACCAAGTAGTGCACATTCAGTGCAGGATCAATGCAGGAGCATTGATGCAGGATCTGTAGACAGCACTGAGCAAAAACATCAATGGAAACACCTTCATCTGCATTCTTCATAGCGAGAAGCTTCAAAATCTTGGTCATCTGATCTTTTAAACCCAGCATGTCATTCATTTGTTCCTCTAGCTTTTCAATCTCATCCTTTAGCACCTGTTTGTCTTGGTTTTCGGCCATGTTTCTTGCTTGAAAGTGAGTCCAGTAACGATGTGGATGAACAAGTTTGCCTTTTTTTTCTGTTTTTTTTTCAATGCATGATGTTAGTATGTGAGTGAATGTTCATGAAATGCGAATGAAATGATAATGAAATGATAATATATGATCCTATTTATCGCGTCGGGGAATTATAAACTTTTCATTTGGGGAGTAAAGAACAAATTTTGATTTTGACTTTAGCATGCATGGCTTCTCTCCTAAATAAAGCTTTTAACTCCCTACCGGTCATAAAAATGCATGCAACATAAGATGTTTATTTTATTATTTTTTTAATGCAAAAAAGAAAAATGCATGCGTATACTTTCTAAAAAAACTATGCGGAAATAACAATTTTTGATTTTTTTGTATAAAAGATGGTATGCATTAATGTTCGTTTGAATGCAGGGATATGAAGCTCCTTTGTGACCCTAGAGGGGTTTCCTATATAGTCGGTCTAAGGCTTCTTTTATAGTGAAACTCACAAGGGTAATTCTAAAGAATCCTACACATGGTTCATAAAGTCAAAGACCCCAGTCAAGAACACTGACCCCAACAATAGGCAAGCTATTAGAAGAGATAGCATCCTTAAAAGGAATAAAATATAGGTGAGATTTTCATGACCACCCAACAAGACGTACGTCCACCAGGTCATCACTACGCAATCTCGTTCTAACTTAGGTTTGCACTCGAGTCCGCGTAGAGGAATTTTCTCACGTGTGTGATGTGTAGAGGTGAAGTGTGTGTAGAAGCAATTAAAAACAACCCCAAAGCTGCAAACAGAACAAACATACATGCAAGCAAAATAAAAAGACAAGAGAAGGGTAAAAGTAAGCATTGAATTAGGTTAATCCTACAACTAATTAGACAAGGTTAGAGTCTCTAAAACTAAGTCCCCAGTGAAGTCGCCAACTGTAGCGACCGAAAAATTCGGGAAATGATTCTTCGAAGTTCGAAAGGAAGCCGCAACCGAAATTCTAATTTATGGGCAAATTTGGAAAATCCCTTTGGGCTAGGATAAAGCTAAGTTAAGGTCCGGGAGTCGTTTATGCGTTGGAAAGGTATTCGCACCCCACGACATCCTTTGTCTAATCAATTGTAATTGATTATTATTTTACCCTTTTATTTAAAATTATAGAGAAAGAAGACTTAATTGAAAATTTGGTTTTTTAGTGCTTGACAGGAGTGGACCCCTGCTCCTACGTACCTCCGGATGCAATGGAGGAATCAAAGCTACGTAGTTCTTCCTGAAAAAATTTGTGGGTTGGTGTTTTTTAAAGTAGAGGTTTTGGGACTATTGAGTTGTACAGCTCATTCGTCCTAGAACGCTGACTAACCCAGTTGTACAACTGACTTAATCCCCTACTTTCTGAAAATGATGTTTGGGGTTTTTGAAAAATGGTTTGGTGTGTGGTGGTTTGATTTTAGAATAGGTATTCTAGGACTCTTGAGCTGTACAGCTCATTCGTCCTAGAATGCTGACTAACCTAGTTGCACAACTGACCTAATCCCCTATTTTTTTGGAAAAAATATTTAGTCAATTATTATATTTTGTATAGGGTTTTAGGATTACTGAGCCGTCCGGTTTATTCGTCCTGAATTGATGACTAACCCGGCCGTACTGCCGACTTAATCCTTTATTTTGTTTTTGTAAACAAAAAGAATCATTTTGTGGAATTTCTGATGTTATAGGGGTTTTAGGATTACTGAGTCGTACGACACATTTGTCCTAAAACGATGACTAACCCGGCCGTACGGCAGTCTGATAACTATCATTTATGATGATTATTACTTGCCTTCTAAGCTTGATTCTAGGTGAATTAGCTAGCATGTTGTGTGAATTATCATGTAATTAGGTGTTTAGACTAGAAACAATGGTGCAGGATTGAATTGGTTTGAATTGGGCATATTTATATCCTTTGTGCTTTTGTGTTTTGTTTAAGTGCTGCAGCAACAGGTGTGTGCGCAATAGTGAAATTGCGCTAGATGAGAGAGAAAGCTCAGGGAATTGCGAAAAAGACGGAAAACAAGGAAAGGACAAGTGTCAGAGCTGTATGGCACGAAAAGATATGACCTAATTTGGATTTCTCACAATTGCCTTTTAACCTAGGACGCATTTCCCAAAAAGGGATCATTTTAGGGTTGCGTGCAAGGAGACACTATATAAGCAAGTTTCTATTCCTCATTAGGGAGGTTCTGCCGTCAAAGGGAACTTTAGAGATAGCTCCTTCTTAGCGTGCAAGTTCATCAACTATTTTCATTGGTGAGACGATTGTGTAGGCTGCAGCATCACTGGAATTACATTTCTCTTTGCGAGGACTCTTTTTCCTTGGCTAATTCTGTCGCTAATATTTGCTTTTGCGAGGGACTTAATTTTCCCTCGCAACGTCCCTCACTAATTCCCTGTTTTTTTATAGTGATTGGATCTTTGGTGTCGAAGTCTTCCTTATCTCTGATACCACCAGCAATGAATCAGTATTGAGCTCAATATTCTTCACACCAAAATCCTAGGCCAACCTGAGTCCGGCAATACATGCTTCATATTCGGCCTGGTTGTTTGAGGTACTGAAGGAGAAACTGAGGGAGTCTGGCGCCACTCCCCTTGTTCTTAGAGGAGCCATCGACCTAAAGTTTCAAGGTCAGTGTCTCGACCTCAGGTTATGACAACATCATTTCGGCAATGAAGTCGGCCAGCACCTGAGCTTTGAGAGTCGTTCTGGATTCATATTTGATGTTGAACTCAGATTCGATCATGAGTCGAACCCTATCTTTGGATCTGTTTGATTGGTTGATCTGTCCTTACAGCGATTTGATGGGCCACAAAATTTGGTCGCAACCTTCGTGCCGCCATTACACAACAAGAGCTACCTTCTCAATTTTCTGATATCTAGTCTTTGGGCTCTGCAGGACTTTGCTGACAAATAAATTGGCCTCTGACGAGCTTCAGTTTCTTTTATCAAAACGACACTTAGTGTCTCCACAGCTTGATCTTGTGAGGATTGCAGGTTCTGTGAGGATCTACTTGAGCTCAGCCAAGGAAGTCTCGCTTTCTGGAGTGCACTAAAACTCGACCCGTTTCTTCAAGATTCACGAAGAAAGATAAAGACTGTTGGCGACTTTGGATACAAATCTTGATAATGCAGCGATCATGCCGGTTAGCTTCTGAACTTCTTTTCTGGAGGTCGGGGGTGCATGTTAGTAAAGGCCTTGCATTTTTTTGGGTTGGCCTCGATTCCCCGCTAAGTCAGGCAAAAGCCAAGGAATTTTTCGGCCCTGACTCGGTGCAATTCTCAAGGTTAAACCTGAGGTTATTATTTCTACCTTCGGCAAATATCTCCACGAGGTCAGTCAGGTGGCATTCGTCGACCTTGCTTTTTACTATACATGCTCCTCGACCTTGCTTATTATTTCTATTGCGACGGTCAAGAATGTCTAATATCTGACTCACTGCCTGCACCGAGATCAAAATGGCCTCGGCTGTAGAGAGGGGTGGAGGTGCTGGAATGGATCGTGCCTTTTCCGTAGGTAGAGTCTATACATGCTCCTCGGCATTTTTTCAGGCCGATTCGTGGCCGAAGCTGGCCTCGGGCAGGAGGGTGTCCTCTATGTGCCATGGAGGATGTGAATATAATGAGAGCTAGTGATACACTCCCACTGTGGTCGCCAATGTTCAGTACTTGGAGTTGGTGCATGGATCATAATCCGAAGTGATAGTCTGTGGAGTCAGAGATGGATCGAAATGATCAGAGCTTGTGTCGGTTTCTCCGAGCTTGAGGTCGTCGGGGGGTTGTTACTCGCAGACACTCTAATGCCAAAGTCAGAAATCAGACGTGGAGAAGAAGTACAAATAAATGAAGCGTGCCTGATTCGTAGGGGTGATACTCTATTTATTGATGGAGGTCTAGCACTGAGCCGTTGGGTGAGGCGGGATTGATCTCGACCGTTGATCTCGGTCTCGCCCTTGATGCTAGCGTTTGGACCGAATCCATCGTTGGATTGGGCCTCTCTTTCGTGCGGAGTGGGCTTGGCCCAGTCTAGAACACGTATATTGAAAAATATTTCGAGTTCTGGGTCGACAACATCAAGAAATTATTTACAAAACATGGACATTCTGAAAAGAAAAAAAACAAATGAAGAGTCTTTTTTTTACCAAAAAAACAAATGAAGAGTCTAAATACTGTATATCAGTAAAAATGGGTGTTAATAGTAGCCTTGTTATAAAACATCGAGGATTTACTAACTTGTTAGAGTTTTCTTGGCCCAAAACGGTATTGGGACGGGTGAAGAACAAACAATGTATGTTCTTGCTACCTTTGCTCTCTCATTTCATTTCATGGGATCAATTCTTTCTTTTTCCCTCAGCAATGTACTTGCCACCAACTCTATCATGTATCATATCTTTGACTCTTTTCTCAGTCAACTTTTAATCACAAACAGAATCCAACCTACCAAAACCAAAAGTTTCACTTTATCCTATTTTTGTGCTTTACAAAATTCTGTTTGATTGGACATAACACCTTATACTTGCATAAATATGTACACTCAGGAAACATGTTGAGGGAATTGCAAGCATACATTCGTAGGCAAAAAAACCACAGCACCCCAAAAAAATAAAAAATTTACTCAAATACATCATTTTCTAAATTATATGTCAAAGTACCCCACTTTTTTTTAGGCTAGAAATCGCCCTCCACCATCCAGCTTTCTAAACTAAAATTTTCAATTTTTTTTTTACTTTGTAGTTCACAAATCGCCCCTCACTAGGGTGAATTTTGAACTGCGTTTTTTTTCATTTTTTTAATTAATTGAATTTAATTTGGTAAAAATGTAAAAAAATTTAAATAAAAAAAAACATTTTAGATAATATAATTAATTTAGAAAATTAAAATTATTCAACCTAAATTAGCAATTAAATTTACGGGTCACAAAGAAATATTAGAACACATTATTTGATTGAAAAGAGTAATACGAAAAGTACAGTAGTATTAAACACGACTAGTTTACATTGCTGTTAGGGCAATTATTTCTGTTGTGACCCTCATTTCTACAAATGCCGCATCTTTTCGGGTACCCCTTTCTCTTTAATCCATCTCTGTACGAATACGGGAAGACTGTGGGCGACCCTTTTTATCTCTCCGTTTAGTTGGATCATGTTGTAGTTCTATAGTATCGAAATCAGGCCATGAGGTCTCAGTTGGCAAGGTTGGAAACTCCACAATGTAAGTATTGAAAACATTATGCATTGTGTATGGTGGATCCACGAATTTCATGTGGTCGAAATTGCATTTCGCATGCTGCGATGGCATGTGAACAGGGGTAGTGAAGTGCCTGGAATTCCCCACACTCACAGGTTTTTGCTCTGATGTCCACCACAAATGTGGCCGTAGGTCTACCACTTTGTAGTCGTGCAAGTTCTTGAACTCGGAACAATTGGTAGCACGATCGTGAATTGCGACGCCATGTGTTTTGGAGACTTTTATGTTGTTCGCAATATTTTTCAACAATTTTTCAGAGAAAATAATTCCGGATGTCATCATCGCCTGTGCCTGTGTTCCACGTTTGACAAATATCTCGTTCATCCTGAAATAAGTTGCATCTATCAATGAATGGATAGGGAGATTCCGCACCCCCTTAAGGACATTGTTGATGCACTCTGCAAGGTTTGTTGTCATGTGCCCCAAAAATTTAAATAAAAAAAAACATTTTAGATAATATAATTAATTTAGAAAATTAAAATTGTTCAACCTAAATTAGCAATTAAACTTACGGGTCACAAAGAAATATTAGAACACATTATTTGATTGAAAAGAGTAATACGAAAAGTACAGTCACTACAACAGAAGTTTGTAAAAAGAGCGCCAACATGAGTAGCGGTGAGCGCTCCTTATTCCCAACACGGACGTCCAATAGTAGCACTTGCTATGTGAACGCTCCCTTTGACATACCCATTTGTAGCGCTTTCCTGTTAAGCGCTCCTTATGTTGAAAAGGTTGTATCCCAAAAGGAGCGCTTCCCTACTAAGCGCTCCCTAAGTTGAAAACGCGCTACCCCAAAAGGAGCGCTTCCCTACTGAGCGCTCCTTATCTTCAATAATTTTTTTTTAGATAATCCAATAAAATTTTAGTTTAATTTTATTCCTCGCGGGTTCAAGTTACAAAGAACCCAAAAGCCCTCTCACGCTAAAACACTCACCACGCACAAAAACGCTCATACGCACAAAAAACCCTCAGCTCGCCTCCTCCCTGCTTTGCCATCGTCTCCACCAAGCACGCCGTCGTCGTCTCCACCGCGTACGCCGTCGTCGTCTCCACCACGCCGTTCATCTCTCTGCTCTCAACAATTTATACTCATTCATCTCTGCTCTCTCTTTGGATCTTGATAATAGGTTTGTTTCTTGTCCCTTTCATTTTTATGGGTTTTAGGTGTTAGGTTTTAAGGTTTTGATAGTTTAGGCTTTGGATTTTTCATGAATGTTTTCCTCTTTTAGGTTTTAGGGTTTTAAGGTTCACTAAGGTTATTCCCTGCTTTGGATTTTGCATAGTAATTATGAAATATCTCTGATGGAGGCTTTTGTGGCAGTTATTGTAGAAACTGTTATTGGTGGTAGTCTGGTAGTGCTTATAAGTGAGCATGGTCTCTTCCCTTTTGTTGTTTTTAT
Source organism: Oxytropis ochrocephala (assembly GCA_020916435.1). Lineage (NCBI taxonomy): Eukaryota > Viridiplantae > Streptophyta > Magnoliopsida > Fabales > Fabaceae > Oxytropis > Oxytropis ochrocephala. The sequence goes on from CM037091.1 coordinate 45,869,707, forward strand.
ACTATTTTATAAGCTTTGGGACCATTTGTTTAGCATCACTCTAATGTTTGTATTGTACCTTTGAATAAGTATTCTTACCTAGTATCATGAATGTTTGAAGTTCTGTTCAACCTCTTAAGGACCTCAACTGGATAATCACGTGAGAGTAATTAATAATTACCAAGGAAGAATATTCAATATCATGAAATCATGTGAAACAAGATTTGCTATTTAAGTTAAACATAGATTAATATAAAACTGTGTTGGTTTGTTTGGTTGTCTTGTCTTTCCAATGTAACTTTTATTATGCTGGTACAAGGGAATGCTAATTATGATCAGATTCGACTCTCACATTATAACAAGCGAAGAAGGTATTAGAGTTCTGATGATTCATTGAATTGAATTTAGAGGCCGGTGTCTTTGAATTGAATTTCTATATGCTGGTACCTTTATTAGTTTCTGTTTTTTAATCCTTTCCTAATTAGTATCTTAGTTAAGACTTTGGAGTACTCATTACTCAGTATCATTAGCCTCTTAAACAAATTTAATTGTTTCGAATTCAATAGCATATGTTTCACAATTAGTTGTGAATGGAATATTCTTGTTATACTTTCTAGATATTCTTGTGATATTTTCTTGATATTCTTGCGATATTTTGTATCAAGCTTAAGTCAACCTGTTCAATTATTGGGAATCGCAGACTCAATATACAAATTAGTTTGGCTACAGAGTTTAGGTTTAGAGCTTAGAACATACTATATGGAGTCATGGACTATAGTCTCTAGAGGACCTCTATTGTAAAGCAAAAATACATAATGCAAAATATCCAAGATAAAATATACACAACACCTTTTATTTAACTATCTGTGATGAATTTTGTGAACTGTGAAGCCCTTCAAGTAAATTGACACAGAGCCAACTTACCTTTCTTGTATAAATTTATCATTTACTTGATAGGTGTTAGACATTCAGCATAAACAGTGAAAATGAGGAGTGAAGGGCAGGCCAGTAGGCAATTTGCCACCATCTACTCCTAATAGAATTTCAAGATGTACTTCTGAGATAGATAGAAGCAGGAGCTTCTGAGATAGATAGAAGCTGAATTTAAATATCTATACTAATGGTCATTCAGAGTTTAAGTTACAAGATGTGAAAGACAGTAAGAACTTCTGTTGTTGCTATATTTCTTGCTCTTTTCGTCATGTACTGAAACAGATATTGTTAACATGTGTTCTGTAAAGTAAGACTTTGAGATTAAGTAAAAGTAATAAATAAGAAAGACATATATTGTTTACCTCTATAACAAAATGAATAATATAGTTGAAAGCCAATATCTCATTACCGAGTGAAAGTAAATCTCCAGTCCTACTTATAATGAATTGCCTACTAAAAAACAGAAATGCATGTTTTAATAGTATTAAAGATCCAAAGAAAAAAAAACATTTAATTAGAGGGATAGCCGTAAAAGTGAGATTGAAAAGGAAAAAAAGAATTAATCAAATTTGATGTTTGTTAATTATGAATTTTTTGTCAGTTTTTTAATTATGAATAAAATGAACATAGGGGCTTACGATTGTGGCAAGGCTTCAGTCATCTTATTACAGTGATTGTGCCAATTGATGGCAGTGCCTCCATCGTTTTTACTCAGTGTAACGTCAGTTTTATGCGATTTTCTCAGACAATTGTGGCATTCACTCAAAGTTCTATTTTATGCAGTTAATTGCAGTTGGTTGGTTGTGTAGTTGGTGAATTATTGCTTGACCAGATACCTAGCTTCTTTAAATTTGTCTGATTCATACACCTGAATATGTGTCGAAACTAATAATTAATTTTTTTTCCTATCAGCCATTCTTTCCTAGTGAGAGTAGAATAGACCAGCTTGTGGAAATTATCAAGGTAAGACATCTTTTAATCAATAGTATTTTAAATTGTAAGCTCAAGGCATTCTGAAAAGTGCTGGCCTCTTTCTCTGCATGATGGTCCTTACTTGGTGTGTCCTTACTTGGTGTTTGTGTAGTTAGTGATTATACATTCTAATATGGTTCTTACTTGGTGTTTGAATGTGGTTCATTTGGCTTGACCAAATGACCAAGAATAGGAACACAATAGGAAATAGAGCTTGGGAAAATACGGAGGGAAATTGAAAAACTTTTAAAAGAGTAAATTTTTTTTTATATGAATTGATTCTTCATTATATTTGATATATGTTTGATGGCTCAAGATTGATAATAAGTATTTGAAATTGATACATCTTTGTCCATATTAGGAAGTTCTCTTAGAAAATATGGATAAAAAGTGGATGTCTGCCAATCGTCCGTCGAAGGAATATGCCGATGGACTGGAAGATTTTGTTAACTTTGCCATTCGACGTTTAGGAACTTCTAGTAATATGAAATGTCCTTGTTTACGGTGTTGTCATGTAAATCCAGTTATTGTAGTTGAGATGGCAGGACATTTAAAGGCTTACGGAATTGATCAAACTTATACTTGTTGGACAATGCACGGTGAGAAAAGAGAGGTGAATCTTCAAATATGAATAATAGTACTGAGAGATGTGCGTCGTTTGAAACCGAGACACATACATTTGATGGCGACCAATTTGAAGAGATGGCAAAGGCAGTTGAAGACGATCTTGACGATTGTCCTAAAATGTTTGAGAAGTTGATAACTGATGCGGAGACACCGTTGTATGCGGGTTGTACTGAATTCACAAAATTATTAGTTGTGATAAAGTTGTATAACTTGAAAACTTGCCATGGATGGACAGATAAGAGCTTTACAGAATTACTCGCACTATTGAAAGATATGTTGCCGAAAGACAATGTGCTCCCTTCTCGAACGTATGATGCAAAACAAATATTAGACACTATTGGCTTGAACTATGAGAAGATACACGATTGCCTCAATGATTGCATTTTATTTCGGAATGAACATGCATTGTTAAAGTCGTGTCCTAAGTGTAATGCATCACGGTATAAGAAGAAAGAATCTGCTCCAGAAAAGGTGTTGTGGTATTTTCCCATAATTCCTCGATTTAGGCGTATGTACCGTAGTTCAGAAGATGCAAAACACTTGACTTGGCATGAGGATGAAATGATTAAAGATGAAACTTACCTCCATGGGTTTGTATGAAACGCAAATATACATTGTTGTCTTTGTTAATTTCTGGGCCCAAACAACCAGGAAATGATATTGATGTATACTTGGCTCATTTAATTGAAGACTTGAAGCTAATGTGGGAGATTGGCGTAGAGGTGTATGATGGGTTTAGAGAAAATAGTTTCACCCTGAGGGCTATGATTTTTGGCATGATTAACGATTTTCCAGCATACGACAATCTATCTAGGTACAGTAACAAAGGTCAGTGTGCATGCCCTATATGTGAAGATAATACTGATTGGATGTGGTTGGAAAATGGTAAGAAGAATATCTACCTTGGTCATCGTAGATTTTTTCCTTTAACTCATCAGTATCGACTGTGGAGAAAGGCATTCAATGGGAATTCAGAAACCCGTAAAGCTCCCCCACCTTTGACGGGTGAACAACTATTTGAAAAGGTGAAAGATTTGAACATTAATTTTGGGAAGCCTTTTGCAGGAGAGCTTGCTAAAAGAGGGTGGAAGAAAAAATCGATTTTCTTTGAGTTGCCATACTGGAAGTCTTTACATGTAAGACATTTCATTGATGTGATGCATGTTGAAAACAATGTGTTCGAAAGTGTCATTGGTACCTTACTCAATATGCCAGGAAAGACTAAAGATACCATCAATGCAAGGTTGGACTTGGTTAGTATGGGGTTGAGACCGAAATTGGGTCCTATAAAGAAGGGTACACGTATATATCTACCTCCGGCAGCTCATACTCTATCTAAAAAGGAGAAAACTGTCTTTTGTAACTTTCTTCATGGAGTTAAAGTTCCAGAGGGGTACTCTTCAAATGTTTCGAACCTTGTATCGATGAAAGACCTCAAGTTGAAGTCTCTAAAGTCCCATGATTGTCATGTTCTCATTGAGAATTTGTTACCCATTGGTATACGATCCATTTTGCCGAACAAAGTGCGTCATGCCCTTACTAATCTTGTTTCTTCTTTAAAGCAATCTGTAGTAGAGTGATTGACCCTGGAAAGTTGCCAGTGCTGCAAAGATCAATTACTATCACTTTATGTGAGCTTGAGATGTTTTTCCCACCTTCATTCTTTGACATAATGATTCATCTAATAGTTCATCTGGTTAGAGAGACACAATTGTGTGGCCCATGTTACATGAGATGGATGTACCTGTTTGAGCGTTACATGAAGATATTAAAAGGATATGTTAAAAATCGTTCACGACCCGAGGATTGTATTGATGAACGCTACATAGTTGAAGAATCTATTGAGTTCTGAACTAGCTATCTATCTAGTGTTGAACATTCTGTGGGACTGCCAAGGGACCGTCACACAGGAAGTGTTGGTAAAGGGATGACAGGAAGCAAAATAGTGATGGTTTCAAGGAAAGAACTAGAGCAAGCACACTTATATGTTTTGCGTAATGATAGTGAGGTTGCTTCATATATTGAGAAGCACATGGACATGCGTGAGAGTAAGTACCCAAGTAAGAGTCAAGTTTGGTTAACAAAAGAACACAATCGGAGTTTTATACTGTGGCTAAGAGATCACATTTCTTTAGAGTTTGCCATGAATCCTACATTGATTTCTGATAGATTGAGATGGTTAGCAAGAGGTCCAAATATACATTTTTCTCTTACACCAGCTATCTACAAAACGGATACACGTTTTATACAAAAAACCATGATGATAAGAGTAAAATGCAAAATAGTTGGGTGACTCTTGTAGCTCAAGCTATGCATACATCAAGTGCCAAAGACAGAAATCTCATTTACGCGAATATGTCATACTTTGAAGTCATTGAACACATATGGGAGTTGGATTACAATATTGTTATACCCCAATTTTGTCCGAGTTCTTATATCATTGTAATATATATTTTTTTAATTTTTATTTTATTAAGTAGTGTACGTGCAACAAACGTTTCTATGTACTCAAGTAAAAGATAAGTAGCTTGTGCATATCAACCACAATTAATATAAAGTTGAAATAAAGATGCATGATTTGATTCTTGGTCAATCATCCCACATGTTAATTCCTTTTGACCCTCTTTGAGTAATTAAAAAAGCAAGTGAAGCAAAGCACAAGAGCTTACAAAATAAGAACAAGAAGATGAAATACCCAAATCTGCAGCTCTATTGCGAAGGCAATTTCTCTCTCTTCAGACCTCTTTTAGACGATCCGAACGGTGAAACTGGAGATATATGTCTCACAAACCTACTGTCGAAAAATGAAGATGATCCAACGGTTAACGAATCCGGAATCGCACTTTTACGGTGAGGGGTTTGAGAAAAACGGACCAAAAACTGCAGCTATTGAGAAGGCAATTTCTCTCTCCTCAGACCTCGTTTCGACGATCCGAACGGAGAAAGCGTAGATATATTTCTCAAGAACCTACTGTCAAAAAAGGAAGACGATCCAACTGTTCACGAATCCGGAATCTCAATTTTACGGTGACAGGTTTGAGAAAATTGGGAATTGTGTTTTAAAGGGGAATTACTTTCTCTACCTTGTTTTAGTCCCACATCGCTCGCAAGAAACAAGAGCTCCCTAGCAATTGGATATAAAAGGGGTTGAGAGGAGAAGTCAAGGGAGAGATCATTGGCGGGTTAAGTGATCTTTTGGGTCAAAGTGTTCGCATGACCATTTTCACTAAAAAGCCCGCTTTGATCATTTGGGCGTTTTGAGTCGGCTTTCCGATTCTCAAAGCGGTTCTTGCGATCTTGTGGTCAAAATGGACCGGATAGAGTCCAGTTCGCGATTGACCTGGTCGATTTGCTCGGTTCGGTTCGGCACTTGTCGAGTCCAGGTTAGTTTTGTATTTATTTTGTTTATTTTTATGTACATATTTATTTATCATTTATTTATAATATAATTTATTTATTTATTTATTCGTTTATGTATATATCTATTCATATTTATTTATGTATATAGTTATTTATTTGTTTATTTATTTTTTTAGCCTAGTCTTTATTAATTATCAGTTTTTGTCTTTTTTATGCACAAATTATTTTATTTCTTCAAAAAATCAAATAAATTATTTTATTTTGTACAACCGGGTTAGTCATCATCTTAGGACCAATGAGCTGTACAGTTCAGTAATCCTAAAAACTTATAAAAATACAAATAGGGGACTAAAAACTTAAAAACATAAATAAATTGTTTTTCCCAAAAAATAGGGGACTAAGTCGGTTGTACAACCGGGTTAGTCAGCGTTCTAGGACAAATGAGCTGTACAGTTCAGGGGTCCTAGAATACCTATTATAAAATCAAACCACCTCACAACAAACCCATTTTTCTCACAACTCACATTTTCAAAATGTAGGGAGTTAAGTCGGTTGTACAACCGGGTGAGTCAACTTTCTAAGACTAATGAGCTGTACAGTTCAAGAGTCCTAGGACCCCTATACTAAAAAACACCAACCAACAGACCTTTTTCGGGAAGAACTACGTAGCTTTGATTCCTCCATTGCATCCGGAGGTACGTAGGAGCAAGAGTCCATTCTTGTCAAGCACTAAAAATTAAAAATGTAATTAAGTCTTTTTCTCTATAAGTAAAAGGGTAAAATATTAATAAAGTAATTAATTAGACAAAGGATGTCGTGGGGTGCTAATACCTTCCCCACGCATAACGACTCCCGAACCCTAAACTTGCTTTGTCCTAAACCAAGAGATTTTCCGAATTTGCCCTTAAACTAAAATTTGGTGGCGGCTTCCTATGAACCTTTCGAAAAATCCTTTCCTCGGATTTTTCGGTCCCTACAGCTGGCGACTTCACCGGGGACTTAATTCTTTTTAGAGAGTCAAAACCTAGTCTAATTATTTAGGATTAATTTAATTTTTACCCTTCCCTTATTTATATGAATGTTTGTATGAATGTTTGCAGCTTTGGGTTATTTTAAACCGCTCCTACACACACTACACCTCTACACATCACACACATGTGAGAAAAGTCCTCTACCCGGACTCGAGTGCAAACCTAAGTTAGAACGAGATTGCGTAGTGACGGCCTGCGGGACGTACGTCTCGTTGGGTGATCATAAAAATCTCACCTAGAGTTTGATTTCTTTTAAGAATGCTATCCCTTCTAATAACTTGCCTATTGTTGGGGTCAGTATTCTTGACTGGGGTCCTTGGCTCTAGGGACCATGTGTAGGATTCTTTAGAACCATCCTTGTGAGGTTCACTATAAAAGAAATCTTAGACCCACTCCATAGGATACCTTCCTAGGGTCACAAAGGAGCTTCATACCTTTGCATTCAAACAAATATTGATGCATACCATCTTTTATAAATAAAAAAAATCAAAAAATCAAAAAAACAAATTGTTATATTCCACAAGCTTTTAGAAGTTATGCCTCATGCATTTTTCCTTTTCTTTGCAATAAAAAATCCCGTGTCGCATGTATTTTTATGACCATCGGAGAATTAAAAGTTTTATTTTCGAGAGAAGCCATGCATGCTAATGTCAAAGTCAAAGTTTGTACTTTACTCTCCAAACGTAAAACTTATAATTCCCCGGCGCGATAAATAAAATCATATATTATCATTTCATGCACGTACATTATCATTACATTCGCATTTCACATACATCCATTCGCATATCATGCACATTCATTCATTGCATACTTACATCATGCATTAAAAAAAGAACAGTATAAATTTTAGAGAAAAACTATGATGAGAGATGAGACGTTCTTGTGAAATAAATTACTCTTCTTTGGAAAAGTTTAGTCTTACTTAGTTGCAAGCTCAAGGTGTTTCAAGGCATTTAATTTTTTAAATTAGCAGCTCGTTCCTATTTTTTCTAACAAAGTATTGCATCCCATGATGAATGACCGAAATGGTCTGTCAAAAATTTCTTTCATGCTTTAACTAATGTTAACTCTCTACGAAGCATTTGTATAGTGACTTGTGTGTAACATGTGTCTTCATTCTTGTTTGAGTCAGTTAATGTCCGTACCTTATCATCATCCCCCGTCCAAGTCTAATCCCGCCCCGACCACCCTAAAGTACATACTCCCCTACCTAGTCGACTTTTTGGTTTGTTCTCACTAATGAAATAACGCTTTAGGCCCTCCATACTGGGGCAAATTTGTGATCTCTAAAATACCTTGTCAACGTTGTATTCCCTTGGTGTAAGTCCTTTACAAAAAAAAAAAATCAAAAAGACCCGTTAGTTTGAAAACTCGTAAGAGCGGCCTAAGCAAAAATTAGGGCATAAAAAAAGAAATAAAGAAAAAAGAGAAAATATATAAAAGTAAATAAATTATTGTCCTTAAGTTAATTTTTGAGAAAACGAGCAATCATGATTTGAAATGAAGTTTGATCATCTTCTCATACCCTCGAAAAAAACCTGTGTTACCCACCTTAAGTCAAATCTAAAAACCTTTCAATCACCCTAGACAAGGATCAATTCTACATCAAAGATAGTGTATCACTCTTATCTGCTCACTCAACTCAAAAGAAAGAAAAAGAAAAATCACAAAAAAAAGTGAAAAAAGATAGGATTGAAAAGAAAAATTCTGAAAAAAAAGAAGCAAAAGTAGTAGAAATTGTGAGCTGATACTTCATACCATTAAACACATAAGAGATCCTTGTCGGAAATCAACTCTCAAATACTTCCTTTGGCCTCAATATCCTACCCTCTACAAACCCTTGGCCAAGTGACAATCCTAAACAGGTCCATTCTACCATGAGACACATCAATTATTGTCTCAATAAAACCTCAAAACACTCATTTGAGCTTAATAACCATTTCCTTCATAAATCATTACCCGTTAGCCAAGTTACATCACCAAATAAAAACCATTTGCTCTATCATTCATCAAACACTTCTTCGAGGCCAATTATCTCTTCCTTCATAAACCATTAACCATCAGCCACATTACAACTCCAAAAAACCATTCTGATCAATGACCGATTGCTTTTGTTTTCTCAAAGTTTTAATCTTAGGACAAATAAGTTTATTTATTTACAATATGTTTGCTCAAAAAAAATGTATCTCAAAAAAAACAACTCAAATAAAGAGAAAAATTAAAGGACTTGCACCCCAAGGATTCATTCAAGTTCTGTTGACATCAAGACAAGGTTTAGTGATCACCAAGTGAAGTTTTCATCGCTTTGAAATACAATACTATCATAATCTGTGGGGGTCATCTTAAGGATAACCAAAAAGTTTGTGTTAGAATCATCGCCTAGATCCTAAAGTGGGGCATTCTTTTCACCACTTGTTTCACTAAAACTTAGGGAAATGTGTCCAATGTCCATCCCACACCACACCCAGTCTAAACATCCATACCAGACCAACTCGAAAAACCCATAGCCCTAACTCTGTCACCTTTCACAACCTCACTAAAACAATCATTTGAAATCCCATTACCAAGTGGGGCAATCCCTTCACCCTTCACTTGGAGAAATCTGCCCTACACTCACCTCATCCCTTGTCATATTCATATACACAAAACCATACCGGGGCAACTTCTCAACTCATCATTATTCTAAATGTTGCTACTCTGGTCGGGGAAATATTGTCCTTACCATACTTGGGGCAACACCAAACTCCATGCGTTGAGACAAAGTCCCTTGCGTTCCGCCTTTCATTCCAAAGTCAATGCATTCCCAATTCATCATCTTCTACCACTATATAGGGGCAGGTTATTCACTCACCGTCATCAAATCTAAATTGGGGCAATCCCACATTTCTTGGCATGGAAAAACCTACCTTTCATGACCTTGGCAAAGACCAGTCAATCATTCACCCCTTCATGTCCTCACTCTAGGCCTTTATAACCCCAAGTTAACTGACTCATTCATCTATACATGCACTAACATACGTCTTTACTAAACAAAGCTTCAGAGAGAGAAAACACAAGTTGATCATGTGATGCTAAAAATCCACTTAGGTAACTTCGTGGACATAAACTTCGGTCATCATGGGGCATCATAATAGAAGAAAAAATAAGCAAGCCTGCAAATACGATCAAGTACTTTTTCATATCAGTGTTTGTAGATAACGACCTTGAGATTGCCGAAGTTTGAATCAAAACTAATTTTTCCAAAGAATGATCAATATTCACCCCTGCTTCTCGCATCTCATCATTAAAAAAAAATGTTTCTGTATTCCAGCCACCATATCATATCATCACCTCATGCATCATAGCATTTACACCCGAGCATTTCATTTACATCATATTCACATTTGGCATTCATCATTTTTCAAAAAAAAAACAAAAAAAGCGAAAAGCAATAAGCAAAAAGAAAAAAGAGAAAAAGCCATTCCACATCCTACCAGATTGTAACACCCCTAAGTCCATTAATTTCGCATTAAGAAATTAACGAAAGTTTTATTACTCAAATAAATAATAAAATACATTTTAATATGAGTTTGTCTCAGAATTAATGTGTTGTATTTAAATTATAAATTGAATTGTGATGTTGATTAAATTGTGTGAATTGAATGTGAGAGTTTGGAAAAGAAATAGGAATAGTGGGATTTATGAGCAAGGGCAATTAGGTATTTTCCACCCAATTAACACCCTTGACCCACAAAAGTTTGTGGTCAAAGTAAGAAAAAAAAATCAAGAAAGAGAGAGAACCGAGAGAGAAGGAACGAGAAACCCGAGAGAGAAGAAAGAAGGAAGGTGGCGATGGAGGAGAAAGAATTGGGGCAAGATCTCTTCCAATTCAACACTAGGTAAGGGGCTTTTGGTACCAATCTCTCTCATTTTCCTCCTCTTTCCAATGATACAAGTTTCATCCCCTAATTCCTACCCATTTTTGTTTTGCCATTGATGAAGCTTGGAGCTCAAATGGAGCTTTTTGGTGGTTGAAGTTTGTATTGAAGGTACGAAGCTTAATAGGTGGTAGTTTGGGGGCTGTGGGTGTCGATTTTATTGTGGATTCGAGTCGATTGAAGCTTAGGCAACTTCCATGGAAGATGGCTAGGGTTCCAATTCTCAATTTGGGGTTTTCACCCTAAAGCTTCTAAGGAGCAATAGGTAACATAGAATCCCCCTCTCAAAACCTCTCATAGGTGTGCTTAGGAATTTAAATTAATTTGTTCTGCATGTTTGGGTGATGAGATGTTGCTACATGATGTTTAGGATAGAATGAATGGTGTATATGCTTGCAATGTGTTTGATTTAATTATTGTGAGAGAATTTCAAATTTGTGATTTGTGTTGAAATAAGTATGTTTGTGAAAAATGCTCATGTCTTTGTTATTTATTGTTTTAGTAAGAAGAAAGGTCATGTTTACATATTTAAAACTGAGGGGTTAGTTAAGTTTAAGATGAAATTGGATGTTATGCATGTTAATCTTGAGATATATGAATATGGTCATTGAGAAAATGATTTGTGTTGCTATGATTCTCTTATAAACTCCTTGAATCCTTTTTAGTTGCTTGGAATTAAGTGTCTTACAACCTGTTTGGCTGATGATTGATGGTGTGGTTTAGTAGAAGTTGTAGAAATTGAACTGGAAATGGATTCAATTTGGGGGTTGCCTTAAAACCGTATAGATATATGTCTAGTTTTGGCTCATGATGACTTCCATAAAAGTCAATTGGAAATGATTGTTATTTCTTTAGAAACTAGATTGAATTCCCTCAATTTGGACACCTATTTTGTTGCCTTTGGTTAAGAATTTGTAGAGAAAGATAGTTATAAGTTGAGCAAGATATTTTGCCTTGTTTCTGCACATATGCATCTTCTTTTAATAAACTGTACTAGTTGGTTGGTTGTCCTGAAAAATAAAAAGCATATTCATAATATAGACATCTTAAGCTTTCCAACAGGTGGTCATTGGATCAAATCTGACACCGTTTGATATTTTAATAAAATCACCGAAGTTGATGTATTGATGCTGAAAGTTCTGCACAAATGATTATGAGCATAAAGACACTTGAATTGTGTAGAATGAGTTCCTATGTGTTTTAAATTCTTACCAAACATGATTGTTACATGAATTACCTTCGGCATAAGTCTTAATCGTGGGAGTAGCTAATATGAAGTGGAAATCTTGATTTTCATATATTCGATTTGTTGTGACTCTCGGATTTCAAGTATTGGTGAATTATTATTTGGTACATATCTGATTTGATGTTTTGGTGATATATATTGTGAAACTATCTATATATTATTGATTATCAGGCGGGGAGCCTATTATTGATATTCTGAGGCGGGGAGCCTATTATTGATATTCTGAGGCGGGGAGCCTATTGTTGACTTTGAGGCGGGGAGCCTATTATTGCTATTTTCAAAGTGGGAGCCTATGATTTACATTTATCGTGCGGGAGCCTATTTTCGTTCTGTATAAGTGTCTTGTTTATGATATCTGTGATATACGCGCACAAAATCTTATTGTTATCTTTTTATGCAAAGTGGTCCTTGTCCTATATTGTGTTTCTTTCATTTTCATCTAAGAGTTGCATTTGAATGGAAAACGGTTGTATGTGATTTAGACTTTCTATTTTTGTAGAGAGGATTTTCCATGTCTTGCACACGGATATGGCTGGAAACATCAAGTAAATTCTTTCCATATATTCTTATTCTTGAGTTGCAAAACTCACTATGTTTGGGGTGATGTTTCCAGTGTGCGTATAACATTGGAAAGCTGAAGAGTATATCCGGATTGCTCGTCAGTAGTCCAATGTAGAGTGTCGGTCACCGGATCACGGTCGGAGTCCTAGCTTCAAAGGATCTTATTGTGGCTAAGCTAGTTGTGTTAAGCTAGATTTTTGTTTTACATGTGTACAACAAAAAAAAATATTTATGTCTGGACTGGTTATACAGGTATATATATTATTTTGGGATGTCCAGTTTCAGAGGCGAGTCTTTGCAAAATTTCGTTTAGAAATTTCTTTGAAATATAGGTTATTATAGGTTTTGATAAGATGACCGTTCTTTAGATCAACTTGTTTCTGTCGAGGCTTGCCAGATTAGGGTAGTAATCTGTGCGCCGATCATGGTCCAAATTCGGGTCGTGACAAAGTTGGTATCAGAGTCGTTCGATCCTATCGGACTGTGAGTTTTGTGTCCAGAAGTGATCCGGTTTAGGATGTATGTGGTCAGTGTTCTATAGTGTAGTATTTATTCTTCGAAGTCCTTTGATCAATTTGTTAAGGCTGGCCACCTTAACAGGTTGTTCCATGAATGGAGAAGAATAATTACACGCACTATGCATTAGATAAATAACGCTCCCCGAAATTAGATAGTATGGGTTGAAGACTAGTTTTCTTTAAAGGTAAAAGGGCAATTGGAAATTGCATAGTATTTGCTTTTCATTGAAGGTTATTCGTGCTGGAAATTTTTGTGATCATGTGTGATTGTTAGTGAAAAAGTATCAAGTAAGAGGAAATGGCTTGAAAGGTAGATTGACAAATTATATGTAAATACTCATATGTAGGGGTATATATGTATGTGTCACCATCAAGAAGGAGAAGAAAATCATACCAGCCCTCTAAATGGGACTTTCAGGTTTCTTTTGAATTTATAATCAATGTGTTGTTCACTCTATTATGTTACTCGTTGATTGACCCTTGATGAATGCAATATAACTTTTGTCCTTATTTCTTTTGCTCAAGTCTAGGTGTATAATCGGTTCATGTGATATTTTTAGTTAGTTGGCTACCATATTGAATTCATGCTTGATTGTCATTTAAGAATAAATCATTGGTAATGTTTTTGCTAGGTTACAAATGTACTGGAATTGTTGTTACTTGTTGATGACTTGTATGCTCTTGAATATTTCTTTATCTGTTAATCTCCATCTCCTGATACTATTTCTATGTTCTGCAAGTAAAATTTTATTTCTTCCTGATACTATTGGGTGGAGATTTAAAATTCTGGTGCTATATGTCAAATTTTATGTTGTTATTCTGCTTATTATTTACTATTTCTGATTTAAGATTCTCGTTTGACAATCAAATTTAATATGCTCAACTTTAGCTCTCACGTCTAGTGAATTGCTCAAAATTTGCTTGGCTGAATTGAAATCTATGCTGTTGGTTTAGTTTGACTACGACTTTTCGTTCGCAGTTTACATAATAATTTAGCAAGTGAACAAACATCAAGTATTGTCAAGTTGTTATTGGTTTAGTAAGGTCAAGTTCTTACTCCAAATATATTTCGGATTTCTAATTTGTCATCTGGTTTTTCATACTTGCATAATATTTCGTGCATGATTGGTAAATCTAATTGTGTATAAATTTTGGGCTGTGTTATTCATCAAGTTTTGTTTTGTGATAAATTTAATTGGGATATGACAGTAAAGCTAATTGTGTATAAATTCTATGCTGTGGAACTGATTTTTTTTTGTTTGGTATTATAGAGTTTCTTTTCCTTAACATTATATTACATTAATAATAGTGCTCTGGTCTCATATTTCCCGAAGATAAGGTAATTAGAATTTGGATTAGTTATGATATGTGCTTTAACATTTAGTGTTTGGTTGTTCATTGTGTGTTTCATTAGATGTTCTTGTTGATATTAAAGATCCGATTCGTTGTTCACTACTTTGTTTTATCTCTGTTTTGTCAAAATCTTTCCAATGTATCTTGGGTGTCTCATCTTCGGGAATACTTTTCCTATCTCCCTTCTCAGTTTGTTGAGTGGTGGTTCTCTGCTATCATTCCTTATGAAGATTGGGTTATTGCTTAAAATTAAAATGATACTAGACGAGTGAAGTGGTGAGACTAGGGTGTTATGAACTCCCTGAGATTTTATAAAGGCTTACCCTTTTTATATTTGTGGTTTTCGGTTAAGCATGTATGATGACAAGATTGTGAGAGCAGGCATGATATATGTTATCATGCACCCTTGGTTGAATTAGGAATTTTTAGTCTAAATCTTTGGGCCAAGAAAATAATGTGTATCTTTGATTATGCTAAATTGCTTAGTAAATTGGTATTTAATGACGATTAAATTAAGGTTGTTACATGTAGGACTTGTTGATTTTGTACTTGAGGTTTTATTATTAATTGGAATTTTCCATTCCCATTGATATCAAAAGAAAACTAAATTATTCACCAGGCAGCAAACTGTATTTTTTGTAGTAAGCCCAATCATGTATTTGTTGTGCAATGTAAATGTAAAGACTGAGTTTGAGTATTGATTGCTTAAGAATTCCAATTTAATAGCATTCATTAATCATAACCTAGTACTTAATGTCTAATATATGAGTTATGTGTGAATATTGTGTATTATATGGTGTTTGAGACACCCATTTTGTGAATGTATTTGATGATCCTGAAAATTCTCATTTCTTGAATTGGTTTGAATTTAAATGTTTGAGTGAAGGACAAAATGCCATTATTGTAGTGTGAGATTAGAGGTGACTTATATGAATTATATGTCTTTTGATATGATTGAATATTAAGTTGGGGAGTTAGTGAATATTTAGGCTGAGCAAGTAATACAAAAAGGCGATCTCCATTTACAAATAAGCATTTTTTTTGCGATTCTCACTTATCTTGAAGGACGTGCCCCAAATTTAGTTCAACATCATATTTGACAACATGTTAGCTCAAGAAATATATCCCGCATATATCATAATAAAAGAAATTGTAGAGAGCTTGAAAGAATAATTAATGATTGATGTCATTGATTATTTAAATTATTTAAATGTGTCTGACAATCTAAGGATTTCTCTAATTTAAGTTCAATGAATTGGTTCTATTGATGGTTGTGTAGACATATGATGTGCCACTTAAGTGTATATATATCTCTGCCCTTTCTTTACACTTTGAAATTTTGTTTAGGAGTGGCATATGTACTTGATTGTCTATTTTTGGCTTGAAAATTCACTTAGTAATACTACTTATGGGACTACTATGTTTGACCTTGTAGTTTGGAGGATATGAACTATTAGTAGATGTGAATTTGTATGCAGAGGCTTTTCAAATATGATAGAACTCAGTTTTTCTCTAGAATAAGGAAAGTAAGGACTACTCGTTTAGAGGGTCGTAAGATTGGAGTTCGCAGCAAAAGCGCATAGAACAAATTCTACCAGAGGATAAGGTATGAAGGTAGGTCGAATTTTGGGAACTAGAAAAAAAAATGATAGAGCGATATCCGCATTTATTCGAAGGTGAGCAAATTTCGAGGACGAAATTTTATAAGTGGGGGAGAATTGTAACACACCTAAATCCATTAATTTCGCATTAAGAAATTAACGAAAGTTTTATTACTCAAATAAATAATAAAATACATTTTAATATAAGTTTGTCTCAGAATTAATGTGTTGTATTTAAATTATAAATTGAATTGTGATGTTGATTAAATTGTGTGAATTGAATGTGAGAGTTTGGAAAAGAAATAGGAATAGTGGGATTTTTGAGCAAGGGCAATTAGGTATTTTCCACCCAATTAACACCCTTGACCCACAAAAGTTTGTGGTCAAAGTAAGAAAAAAAAATCAAGAAAGAGAGAGAACCGAGAGAGAAGGAACGAGAAACCCGAGAGAGAAGAAAGAAGGAAGGTGGCGATGGAGGGAGAAAGAATTGGGGCAAGATCTCTTCCAATTCAACACTAGGTAAGGGGCTTTTGGTACCAATCTCTCTCATTTTCCTCCTCTTTCCAATGATACAAGTTTCATCCCCTAATTCCTACCCATTTTGTTTTGCCATTGATGAAGCTTGGAGCTCAAATGGAGCTTTTGGTGGTTGAAGTTTGTATTGAAGGTCTGAAGCTTAATAGGTGGTAGTTTGGGGGCTGAGGGTGTCGATTTTATTGTGGATTCGAGTCGATTGAAGCTTAGGCAACTTCCATGGAAGATGGCTAGGGTTCCAATTCTCAATTTGGGGTTTTCACCCTAAAGCTTCTAAGGAGCAATAGGTAACATAGAATCCCCTCTCAAAACCTCTCATAGGTGTGCTTAGGAATTTAAATTAATTTGTTCTGCATGTTTGGGTGATGAGATGTTGCTACATGATGTTTAGGATAGAATGAATGGTGTATATGCTTGCAATGTGTTTGATTTAATTATTGTGAGAGAATTTCAAATTTGTGATTTGTGTTGAAATAAGTATGTTTGTGAAAAATGCTCATGTCTTTGTTATTTATTGTTTTAGTAAGAAGAAAGGTCATGTTAACATATTTAAAACTGAGGGGTTAGTTAAGTTTAAGATGAAATTGGATGTTATGCATGTTAATCTTGAGATATATGAATATGGTCATTGAGAAAATGATTTGTGTTGCTATGATTCTCTTATAAACTCCTTGAATCCTTTTTAGTTGCTTGGAATTAAGTGTCTTACAACCTGTTTGGCTGATGATTGATGGTGTGGTTTAGTAGAAGTTGTAGAAATTGAACTGAAATGGATTCAATTTGGGGTTGCCTTAAAACCGTATAGATATATGTCTAGTTTTTGGCTCATGATGACTTCCATAAAAGTCAATTGGAAATGATTGTTATTTCTTTAGAAACTAGATTGAATTCCCTCCAATTTGGACACCTATTTTGTTGCCTTTGGTTAAGAACTTGTAGAGAAAGATAGTTATAAGTTGAGCAAGATATTTTGCCTTGTTTCTGCACATATGCATCTTCTTTTAATAAACTGTACTAGTTGGTTGGTTGTCCTGAAAAATAAAAAGCATATTCATAATATAGACATCTTAAGCTTTCCAACGGGTGGTCATTGGATCAAATCTGACACCGTTTGATATTTTAATAAAATCACCGAAGTTGATGTATTGATGCTGAAAGTTCTGCACAAATGATTATGAGCATAAATACACTTGAATTGTGTAGAATGAGTTCCTATGTGTTTTAAATTCTTACCAAACATAATTGTTACATGAATTACCTTCGGCATAGAGTACTGTGGGAGTAGCTAATATGAAGTGGAAATCTTGATTTTCATATATTCGATTTGTTGTGACTCTCGGATTTCAAGTATTGGTGAATTATTATTTGGTACATATCTGATTTGATGTTTTGGTGATATATATTGTGAAACTATCTATATATTATTGATATTCTGAGGCGGGGAGCCTATTATTGATATTCTGAGGCGGGGAGCCTATTATTGATATTCTGAGGCGGGGAGCCTATTATTGACTTTGAGGCGGGGAGCCTATTATTGCTATTTTCAGGCGGGGAGCCTATGATTTACATTTATCGGCGGGGAGCCTATTTTCGTTCTGTATAAGTGTCTTGTTTATGATATATGTGATATACGCGCACAAAATCTTATTGTTATCTTTTTATGCAAAGTGGTCCTTGTCCTATATTGTGTTTCTTTCATTTTCATCTAAGAGTTGCATTTGAATGGAAAACGGTTGTATGTGATTTAGACTTTCTATTTTTGTAGAGAGGATTTTCCATGTCTTGCACACGGATATGGCTGGAAACATCAAGTAAATTCTTTCCATATATTCTTGTTACTGAGTTGCAAAACTCACTATGATTGGGGTGATGTTTCCAGGTAGCAGATAACATTGGAAAGCTGAAGAGTATATCCGGATTGCTCGTCGGTGAGTCCAATGTAGAGTGTCGATCCACGGATCACGGTCGAGTCCTAGCTTCAAAGGATCTTATTGTGGCTAAGCTAGTTGTGTTAAGCTAGATTTTTGTTTTACATGTGTACAAAAAAAAAAAAATTTATGTCTGGACTGGTTATACAGGTATATATATTATTTTGGGATGTCCATATTTCAGACGGAGTGCTGCCGAAATTTCGTTTAGAAATTTCTTTGAAATATAGGTTATTATAGGTTTTGATAAGATGACCGTTCTTTAGATCAACTTGTTTCTGTCGAGGCTTGCCAGATTAGGGTAGTAATCTGTGCGCCGATCATGGTCCAAATTCGGGTCGTGACACAGATACCAATCATTGCTTACTCCATTAATTGCTTCATCAAACGTAGACTGGTTTTCCCCTTCTCAGTAGATGCATTCTTTAGGTGTGCTCGGATAAACACATAAAGTGTCAATCCCCATATTTTGTTCCTCTAATATCGCGCTAGCTTTAGCGTTGATCTCATATCGTATCACGCATCACCGTGTTGATCCTCGGATCCCTATAGACCCCAAGTGGTCCTTCAGAGCAGTGCCCTAAGTGGCCCAGGTCGCAACGTCGGAGTCGAGCCCGACAGACCTTCGCAGACTCCGCGTGGTCCTTCAGACTAGTTGTGTCAGCCTAAGACATAGTGGACGTCCTTCATGGTCAACATATCAGTTCTAGACCTGATCTTGACCTATCATGGCCGGTCGAGTATAAATGCCCCTATAGACCGTTTAACTAGTACCGTAGCTAGTTGCGCTCCTTCAGACCACGATGGTCCTTCAAATAAAGCCTAGGAAGCCTTCCAGACCCAGAGTGGTCCTTCAGAGCCTTAGTGGTCCTTCAGAGCCTTAGTGCTCATTCAGACCCCGAGTGGGCTTTCAGAGCCTTAGTGCTCCTACAGACACTTAGTGGTCCTTCAGAGCATTAGTGCTCCTTCAGACCCCGAGTGGGCTTTCAGAGCCTTAGTGGTCCTTCAGACCCTTAGTGGTCCTTCAGTTTGTACTGGGTTAATACGCCAAGTGTTAACCGCTCCCTGTTTATTCTCAAACCCTCTATTTCCCCTCTAAACGGACAAAATTGACGTCTATTCTATCTTTATTTCTATTTCTACTAAAAAAAGTTTTTGTAAAATATAAATAAAGAGGGGCAACTGTTATACCCCAATTTTGTCCGAGATCTTATATCATTGTAATATATATATTTTTTTATTTTTCTTTTATTAAGTAGTGTATGTGCAACAAACGTTTCTATGTACTCAAGTAAAAGATAAGTAGCTTGTGCATATCAACCACAATTAATATAAAGTTGAAATAAAGATGCATGATTTGATTCTTGGTCAATCATCCCACATGTTATTTCCTTTTGACCCTCTTTGAGTAATTGAAAAAGCAAGTGAAGCAAAGCACAAGAGCTTACAAAATAAGAACAAGAAGATGAAATACCCAAATCTGCAGCTCTATTGCGAAGGCATTTCTCTCTCCTCAGACTTCTTTTCGACGATCCGAACGGTGAAAGTGGAGATATATGTCTCACAAACCTACTGTCGAAAAATGAAGATGATCCAACGGTTAACGAATCCGGAATCGCACTTTTACGGTGAGGGGTTTGAGAAAAACGGACCAAAAACTGCAGCTATTGAGAAGGCAATTTCTCTCTCCTCAGACCTCGTTTCGACGATCCGAACAGTGAAAGCGTATATATATGTCTCAAGAACCTACTGTCAGACAAGGAAGACGATCCAACGGTTAACGAATCCGGAATCGCAATTCTACGGTGATAGGTTTGAGAAAATTGGGAATTGTGTTTTAATGGGGAATTACTTTCTCTACCTTGTTTTAGTCCCACATCGCTCGCAAGAAACAAGAGCTTCATTGCAATTGGATATAAAAGGGGTTGAGAGGAGAAGTCAAGGGAGAGATCATTGGCGGATTAAGTGATCTTTTGGGTCAAACGTTCGCGGCCCATTTCACTAAAAGCCCGTCTTTGATCATTTGGACGTTTTGAGTCGGCTTTCCGATTCTCAAAGCGGTTCTTGCGGTCTTGGGTTCAAAATGGACCAGATAGGAGTCCGGTTCGCGATTGACCTGGTCAGACTGCTCGGTTCGGTTCGGCACTCGTCGAGTCCAGGTTAGTTTTGTATTTATTTTGTTTATTTTTATGTGCTTATTTATTTATCATTTATTTATAATATAATCTATTTATTTATTTATTTATTCGTTTATGTATATATCTATTCATATTTATTTATGTATATAGTTATTTATTTGTTTATTTTTTTTATTTTAAGCCTAGTCTTTATTAATTATCAGTTTTTGTCTTTTTTATGCACAAATTAGTTTATCATCCGGGTTAGTTATCATCCTAGAACCAATGAGCTGTACACTTCAGTAATCCTAAAAACTTATAAAAATACAAATAAAATTTTTTTTTTCTAAAATAAAAGACTAAGTCGGTTGTACAACTGGGTTAGTCATCATTCTAGGACCAATGAGCTGTACAGTTCAGGGGTCCTAAAAACTTAAAAACATAAATAAATTGTTTTTCCCAAAAAATAGGGTACTAAGTCGGTTGTACAACCGGGTTAGTCAGCGTTCTAGGATAAATGAGCTGTATAGTTCAGGGGTCCTAGAATACCTATTATAAAATCAAACCACCTCACAACAAACACATTTTTCTCACAACTCACATTTTCAAAATGTAGGGAGTTAAGTCGGTTGTACAACCGGTTAGTCAACGTTCTAAGACTAATGAGTCATGCAGGCTCAAGAGTCCTAGGACCCTATACTAAAAAAACACCAACCAACAAACCTTTTTCGGAAGAACTACGTAGCTTTGATTCCTCCATTGCATCCGGAAGTACGTAGGAGCAAGAGTCCATTCTTGTCAAGCACTAAAAATTAAAAATGTAATTAAGTCTTTTTCTCTATAAGTAAAAGGGTAAAATATTAATAAAGTAATTAATTAGACAAAGGATGTCGTGGGGTGCTAATACCTTCCCCACGCATAACGACTCCCTCCAGACCCTAAACTTGCCTTGTCCTAAACCTAAAGGGATTTTCCGAATTTGCCCTTAAACTAAAATTTGGTGGCGGCTTCCTATGAACCTTTCGAAAAATCCTTTCCTCGGATTTTTCGGGCGCTACAAATATGTCTCGTGAGTCTGTGTTCAAATGTAAGTGGGTTGACAATAATAATGGTGTACAGATGGATGAGTCAGAGTTCATGCGAGTGAATTTCAACAAGTTAGGGTATAAAGATGAGCCTTTTATTTTAGCCTCCCAAGCTCAACAAGTGTTTTATGTCACTGATCCAGTTGATATCAATTGGTCCGTTGTTCTGTTGACAAACAAAAAACTATTGGTTAATGACATTGGTGATAAAGCACTAGAAGATGATATTGAGGATGATCCTTTCTTCGGTACATCATAACAAATACTAGGGGAAAGTACTTCTAAAGAGGACGTTGTGTATTTTAGAAAGGATCATAGCGATGGAATTACGTTTCGTGGAAAACAAAGTACCAAAAAGCGAAGAGAAAAATATCATACCAATAAGCAAATTGTATCGAGGAAAAGGAAAAGGTAATCTAATAATATCCTTTTAGGCATTTTTTGCTTTTTCTTCTTTATTCATCTTCATATTTTAAATACCTTACTTCATATTGATATTTAGTAGGAATGAAAGTGAATGGTTATTTATTTATTTGTAAGCCTTTTGCATAAATACAACAATAACATTGAATATGTTTTATTGCAGGTTAGATGTCATCGCATAGCCATGACGATGGGCATGATAGTGGTCACGAGTGATCATGAGCCCCCAAAAAGATCACTCGCCGTGGAATGACCATTAAAAAGAATATCATCAATCGGACGAGTAAAGGACTTTCTAACCTTCCCGTATGATACTTACTAATTAACTAAATTTATTACTTAGTTTAAACTATTTGGTATCTAATTTACATAAGTAATAATGTAGGTTGAATGGAATGTTAAAGGCCAACCATTTGGTCAAAATGCTAGACAGTTAGCTAGCTTCATTGGTACTAAAGTGAAGCAAACAGTACCGATTACAATCAGTAGTTGGAATGATATAGATGATCCCACTTTGGAAGGACTCAAAGATGAGCTATGATGTTTGATCCAGGTATATAATTTTAGATCTGTATAGTTATCTTCCTTTATAATCAGGTAAGTATATATTTATAACCTTTTCATTGTTTGTGTGTAAGCAGAGTTATTTTGATGTGGATGAGTCTCGGAAAGACTCCTGCATTAATAAAGTTGTAGTCTTACATAGGAAGTAGAGAACTAATGTGAAAAATAAATATATGACAGATTGTGAATGGAACCTCATACACCATCCCCCACGACTATATAGTCGGATTATAACACAGGAGCAATGGGATGCCTTTATAACCAAATGCACCGAAGATGATGACTACATGGTTTGTACAATTTCCTTTTAACTTAGCTATATTTGACAACTATCATGCATTAATGTATATTTATGTGTCTATATAGAAATTATGCGATGAAAATCGAGAGAGAGCAACAAGTCCTGATACCCTTATAGAGGCGGTGTTAAGAGTTATCAAGATATTGAAGGAGAAATGGTAAGCTGAACATCCTTTATTTTAAGTTTCACTTATTATAAATGAATCTTTTAGATATATTTAGTAACAATTGGTAAATTTCAACAGCTAGTGGAGGCCGGGAAAGATCCAACTCAAGAAACCCTTGACCGACATGTTGTGTGGCTTGAAGGCCGACTAAACAAAGATCGTGTCATTGACGATCCGAAAACGAAAGAGGTGGCTCAAAGAATTGTAAGTGTGGTAAAATTAAAATTGGGCTCTAATTTTGATGATCGTTATAATGTCTAATTATTTTTGTGAATTATAGGAATCCATATCACAATCAGTATCACAAGGAGATATAACTGATTTAGATGGGCCGAATGACATCCTTGGTCGTGCCTTAGGACTTGAAGAGTATCCGGGTCATCCGAGGGGTTTGGGACGTGGTGTGACTCAGACCTCTTTCTAGGGTCCAAATAGGCATAAAAACAAAAATAGTAGAGAAAGACGGTTCGAACAAATTGTATTCAAACTAATTGATGAAGTTGCGGAATTGAAAGATAGAGTTGGACCAAGGACTGATCTACCATCACCTAAGCTAGATAGCTTCATAGATAGTTGCACTATTGCGTCCAATGAGGTATTAATCATTAGATCCTCTTTTTCTTGTACATATTACATCAATCTATACATATTCATTTTTTATTGATTTTAATAAGGATTGTGAACTATATATATCAAACCCGCTTAAATTGGTCGCAAGGGGATTAATTTGTAACGAACTGGGCACCTTACTGCACAATCTACCTATACCCGAAAATCATGTGAGGGTCAGAGTTGACATTGTAATTGAGGAGACTGCACCATTGCCTGTACCAGTAAAAGTATGGATATCATGACTGTGTTTGATGCAATGGATACCTTTGTGGCATGGCCAACAAACCTTATCAATGTAAGTGACAGTATATTTGTTAGTAATTTATTAGCTCATTGTCCTATATTAACTTCCCAACTATATTGTTACTAATTAATTTTCTTTACAAATATATAGGTATCCCAAAGGGCAAAATCTCGACCTCTCCCTTCTACTGCTAGAAAGGGGGACAAAGTTAGTGGGAATGTTGGCAAAGGAAGATCTCGACCTTTCCCTTCTACTACTGGACAGGGAGACAAAGTTAGTGAGAATGTTTGCAAATCTCAACCTTCCCCTTCTACTGCTGGACAGGGAGACAAATTTAGTGGGAATGTTGACAAATCCCAACCTTCCCCTTCTACTGATGGACAGGGAGAAAAAGTTAGTGGGAATGTTGACAGATTCCATCCTTCCCCTTCTGGAAAGGGAGACAAAGTTATTGGGATTGTTGGCAAATCCCAACCTTCCCCTTCTATTTCTGGCAAGACAAAAGTGTCTCGGCAAATAGCTAGCAAAAAGAAGATTGAATCCCAACCTCCCATGTCTATTGCTAGCAATGCCAAAGTATCAATGATACAAACTAGCAAATCTACTAATAATTCCATGAAGTTCATCACTTATTTAAATGTCCATGCTTCAATGTTGGAAAGTGCAATCATAATAGACTTCGTTGTTGGATAAAGAAATATTTGGGGAGGAGCAAAAACTGAGTTTGAATAAAGAGGAACTCGACATTGTAAATAAAAATGAATGGGCAAGTGGATCTACTATTAGAGCATATATCAGGTGCGTATCTATCTTATTATTTCTCCTACTAATGTTATTATTTTTATTATTATTATTATTATTATTATTATTATTATTTTAATTTAATTTAATTTGTATACATTTTAATTAAAGGTATTTGTACTATGAGATATTGGTCCCAATGGAACAAACACAGAGATTTGTGTTCATATGCCCCACTACTTTTCTAAATAATATCGTCCTGGATAAAACAATGTCAAAAGAACATATAGAAATATGCAGCAACAAATGGAAAGAAACAAGCAAGATGTTAAAGCACATATTGATCGGCGCTTGGTGCTAGCACATCAATCAAGCTGTGATAAATTGTTTTTGGCACCCATCAACGTAGGGTGAGTAATTTAATCTCTCTCTCTCTCTCTCCCTCTCTCGCTCTATATATATATCAATAGTGTATAACATGTATTTGTGAAATAATTGTCATATTCAAAAATTAATTTCTTAGGAAACATTGGATATTGTTGGTGATTGATCCTAAAAAAGATACGATTTTCTTTTTGGATTCACTCCATGTTCATTACAACAACTACCCAAAGTTGGTGCGACTTGTTAATAGGTGTGTATTTGGATCCCTCACATATTTCATAATTTAAATTGTGTATGTATTTTGATTAATGTAGTTATATATATGATGTTGTTCTAGTGCTTTGACAACTTATTGGGGATTGAGTGATGTAACACCCTTATCTAAACCTCATTTATTTTAAATAAAATCAGAGTTCTTCGCAATTTAACTTCGCCATATCGAAAAAGGCGTTACACTTTACTCTCAAAAACGATCTCAATTAATAACGTCAGATAATTTCAAAATCTCATAGCAGCGGAAAAATAATCATCAAAACACGTCTTCACATTAAAGGGTCTTAAAACCACAACTCGAAGTCTCAAATAAATATTGAAATCTAAATAAATAGAGTTTACGCCCCCCGGTGTTACATATCAGAGCGACTACACGACCCGACAGAAGATAGGAAAGCCGGAGACCTTCACTCGCGGTTACCTGCAGCGTTGCCACATAAGAGCAACATTCCAAGCGAAGGGGTGAGCATTAATGTAAATAATAAGCAATGACAAAGAAGAAATAAGTAGCGGTGTAACTCACAAAGAAGCACATAAAACTCAACACATCATATCACGACACAAGGTACAAACTCCATTAGTAAATAGATACCAACACTCGTTATAAATGGACTCATGAACGAATGCAACCCTTCTGGGAATATGCATGCGGTACCGATCTCGTAAAAGGCCACGACGGGCATACCACCAAAATAATCACGTGTTGTAGCATCACACACTACCTTGAAGATGCATATGACAATGCGACTCATGATTAATGCAAAGATACACATACTCGTGAGCATTTAATTAATAAATACTATACCACCGAAATTATTATCACACGTAAATACCACATGTTGTAGCATCACAAACTACCTCGTAACTCTCACTGCTTACATGAAGATCACGACTTCCACATATCATCTCAGACACACCACGCCAAACAAATACAAGCACAACTAACACACACACAACACGTAAATTGGCACACAAAGACCACCCGGACAACACCAAAGACAACATGACACACACGCATCACCACAAATTGGTGCACAACACCACTAGACAATGCCTGAACCTCACGCACTAGGCGCGCCCACACACACGAGGACACAAGGGCAGCGACAATAACCACTCAACGTCCCTATTCGCGTTCGATCATTTTACCAAACAACTAAGGAGCAAAAGATTTTCAGCAACTATGCACGAACTCCGACAATTAATTTAGCATATCAAACGATGTCGGAATTTTGCAAACAAATATCCTCTGGAAAGCTTAAGATGTCTAGTTTCTATAGATAATTTTTATTTATTTGTTTAGATACCCAAATAGTACAGTTTTGCAAAATACCTCTCAGAGTACAGAAGTTTGACAACTTCATTAACTAAATTGTAACCCGCTTTCTCTTTGAATTCTCAACCAAATGAAACGAAATCCGTGTCTAAATTGAATCCCCGTGAGTCTAGTTTACAATGAGATAAAAATAATTCGAAAACGAGTTCGGTGGAAAGAGTTATGAACAAAACATTGAACCTATACCCATACGGGTTCATGCAGTTTTTCAGATTCTTTTACCCATTTTGTAAAAATGTTTTCTAAAGTGAAGGAAATCGTGTCTACTTTCCAATGAAACAAACCCCACGCAATTCGGGCCAATAATGAAGTCACAATCACAGAAATACTGGACACCTATCAAAACGGTTTCAAAACGAAATTTCAGCACATCAATTCCCTCTTTGCACCACAACCACAAGAAACCAGGTTTTTAACGAATCAACATCACGATATGATCGACAAACACAACCCACACGCACACATGCCTGTGACGCCACCCAAGGCAGCCACACCCGCACACACACGGCCAAGGCTAGGGCCCCTGCGTCGTGGCAACACGAAACGGCAACTTAACACGGTAACAACGATAATCGTCACCGCCGCACACCCACGCAAATAACCACAACTGCCATCAATGACAACGACTCGCAACAACAACTAATGAGACGCAACCACACACAATAATAAGGAATTAACATCAACATCATTGCGAAAGCAACCACAACATCACGCCATTATCAAGAATCATCATCAACATCATATATCATCAAAATCAATCATCACATAAAGACAAACACCATTGAAGACTCAATAACAACATACCATGCGGAATAACAACAATAGCAACATCGCAACATCATCAATTTCGATCCAACATCGCAAATAATTCCACCAAACCCTAACTACCCATATACCCTCATCATAACCCATTATTAGTGTTAAAACCCACCCTTACCTCTATTGACGTAAGCTCCAAATTATGAAAGAACCAGACACGAACACGAACTCACGAACACACGAACGGAACACGGCTTCCTCCTTGAAAGAAATCGCGCCTCTCCTTCTTCTCTCTTCTCTCCTAGCCGCGCACTACTCCCTAGGGTTTAAGCTGTGGGCCCTCCCGCGCTGGGCTCACAGTTACACCCTCTCATTTTCCCAAATCAACTCCTCCCTCGTCATATTATTTATTATTCTCATAATTAATTCCTATTTCACCTCCAATTTATTTTTAATAATTTAATTAATCAGTTAATTATTTTTGGGGCGTTACAAGTGATGTCAGGACTGTGTACAGAAAATCATCAACTTCTACAAAATGGATAGGAATAAGGGTAAGTTAATAATCTATATTCTTATGCATGTGTAATTAAGTAAATGTAATGACAAACTAATCTTTTGTTTTATAGACTCCCAAACAACCAAACTTTGATGATTGCGGGTACTGTGTAATGAAGTTTATGAAGGACATCATCACTCACAATCAAATGGAAATCCCAATCGATGTATGTAATTTCATAGTTTGATGACAATTAATATGTAGTAATTTTGATGTATTCCTAACTTCATTTTATTTATTTTTTTCAGTATTTCCTGGATATCCGTTTGGAACTCCATTTTCTATTGAGGAACTTACAGAACTCAAAGAAGACTGGTGTTGTCATGTTGTCGGTTTGATTAATGCAAAATCGAAATTGATGTAATTTTTGTAGTACCTCATAACATTGGATATGTTATAATTTTTGTTGTTGTCTATGTTGACATTCATCTTTTGGTGTATGATGATTTATGTAACTCTGGTAGATTTATAAACTAGTTGGAATTTGATTTGAAATAGGGGCTTTTGATTTGGAATTTTGGTTTTCTGGTATTGTTGCTTGATGATTATGAGCAGGGAGGTGGAAAAAACAGAAAAAAAAAATTTAAAAAAAATAGGCATAGGTAGCGCTTCGTTTAAAAGGCGTTACTATTGGTACTAGCGCATATTGGGATAAGCGCTTGTCCCCAGAAGCGCTACTCTTTAGTGTAGGAATAAGGAGCGGTTTGTATAACAAGTGCTCCCTTTGGTCTAAGCGCATCTCAAAATAAGTAGCGCTTAGTCTAAAAAGCGCTACTCTTTCATGTTCATTGGTAGCGCTTTAGGAGCGCTACCTTTGGCTGTTTCGCAACAGTAGCGCACGGTTTAAGAGCGCTCATGAGCGCTACCAAATGGCCAAAAAAAGAGCTACCTATTGTCTTTTCTGTTGTAGTGAGTAGTATTAAACACGACTAGTTTACTTGTGGATAGGGCAGTTGTTTCTGTTGTGACCCTCATTTCTACAAATGTCGCATCTTTTGGTGCGGGTACCCCTTTCTCTTTGATCCATCTCTGTACGAATACGGGTAGACTGTGGGCGACCTTTTTTATCTCTCCGTTTAGTTGGATCATGCTGTAGTTCTATAGTATCGAAATCAGGCCATGAGGTCTCAGTTGGCAAGGGCCCAGAACTCCACAATGTAAGTATTGAAAACATTATGCATTGTGTATGGTGGATCCACGAACTTCATGTGGTCGAAATTGCATTTTGTGCATGCTGCGATGGCATGTGAACAGGGGTAGTGAAGTGCCTGGAATTAACATTATGCATTGTGTATGGTGGATCCACGAATTTCATGTGGTCGAAATTGCATTTTGCGCATGCTGCGATGGCATGTGAACAGGGGTAGTGAAGTGCCTGGAATTCCCCACACTCACAGGTTTTTGCTCTGATGTTCACCACAAATGTGGCCGTAGGTCTGCCACTTTGTAGTCGTGCAAGTTCTTGAACTCAGAACAATTGACTGGCACGATCGTGAAATGCGACGCCATGTGTTTTGGAGACTTTTATGTTGTTCGCAATATTTTTCAACAATTTTTCAGAGAAAATAGTTCCGGATGTCATCATCGCCTGTGCCTATGTTCCACGTTTGACAAATATCTCGTTCATCCAGAAATAAGTTGCATCTATCAATGAATGGATAGGGAGATTCCGCACCCCCTTAAGGACATTGTTGATGCACTCTGCAAGGTTTGTTGTCATGTGCCCCAACGGAACCTCCATCGCACCACAGCAACAATTGTTCTGGGTTAATGTCTTCAACCCAAGCCACCCCCTCAGGACCTACTTCGTCAGCAATTTTTTGTTTGTAGTGCTTGGCAGATCTTTCCGTCATTGAATATTTTGAAGCAACAAAAGTAAGATGTTGGTGATTATGGAATGGAAATTAGAAAATAAATAATACAAAACGTTTCAAAGATACTAACCCATATTGATGAGATGTTTCCTGGCAGGAGTGTTTTTGAAGTGTCTCATGAAGTTCTGTGTTATGTGGCGAATACAGAAGACGTGTTTCCAATTGGTGTTTAGACGCCTAACAACACTTTTGATAGATTCATGTCTATCCGATATCAAACAAAGACCCTCCTGTGGTGTGACAAACTGTCTTAAACGAGATAGGAAGAAAAACCAAGCCTCCGTTGTCTCACCCTCGACAACTGCATATGGAATTGGGAAGGTGTCGTTTCTTCCGTCTTGTGCGCTTGCCAAAAGAAGAACCCCTTTGTACCTACCGTACAACCATGTTCCATCAACAGAGACCACTAGTTTGCAAAATTTAAATCCATTTATGCACGGGCCAAAACTCCAAAAGATGCGGTGGAATACACCTTTGTTGATAACTGGTTGATCTTTCTCATAGAATGGTTTCCACTAGAAGTCGTAAACTGTACCTAGAATATAGTAAAAGAAAGCATGTAGGCATCTGGTTACTTCATTGTAAGAAACTTCCCAATTACCGTAAATTTCTTCGATTGCTTTTTGTTTAGCAATCCAAACCTTTCTGTAGGAACTCTGGTACGTTAACCGCTCCCTGATGTGTGCAATCAACACAACCACTGATATTGTCGAGTCCTCCTTTACCAGTGGGAGCATAAGAGTACACATGTAGGAGGAGGTCAGATGGCGGTGATTGGTGTTGGAATAAAGCATGTGCAAGTATACACAGTCCAAAACAAGTAGTATTAAAGATCGAACCCACAGAGATTGAAAAACTCTCTTTTAAAATTCAATACAAAGTAATAGAGTGTAAGGTAACTAAATAACAATTTAAAGTGGAGTTGGTGTGATCACAATCAAGTTAGTAAAAACTAAAAGTGCAAGTATTTGTTGTGCAAATTGAGAGAAGCTAGTTGGAATGTCTTTATCAAGTACTTTACTTTTAAGTGTTTGATGCAGTATGTGATGCAAACAACTTGAATCTTTGTCATTATTAGCTATGTGCCTTCAGTCACTTTCTTCGAGTTTCATTACAAGTTTCCTATGTCTAGGCATGCTTAAATAAGTTCACCCTTGTATCTTAAGTACCCACAGTATCACCCTATGGACTATACTATCCTATGTCTAGGTTTTAGCATGGTTTTCACAAAGTTTCCTTTATGTAAAACACTTACCCATATTAGTTCTTGAGTTCTTAATTGTAAGTCATGTCTGCTCTTACAAATCTACTTATTCTAAGTTGACCAATCCCCAAAATAAGTGTTGAAAATATTATCAAGCAAGAACGAAAGTACAAACATTACCTACATGCATTAAATGATTAGAACATTCTAAGTAAGAGATGATTTAGCTAACAATAGACATTGCAAGGTAAATATAAACTGAATGGAACATGTTTATATAATTGAAATCACAAAAGAGAAACAACAAGATAGAAGTTACACAAGTTGAAGCCCTTTGTATGAATTCTCCTAGCAATGCTCTAGCATTACTCCTTAGCACTATACAAACACTATGAAATCGAAGTAAGGAGGATTTGTTAATTCCTTCCTTACCCTCTTATAAAATAGAAACTAACTATGTATATTGAATTTTTATCTAACTTATGGATTGTGATATATTTCCAAATGAAGATGTGAGGTCCTTTTATAGTCTTCAAGAGAGGTGCTTCCTTCCTTCATGTTGAAGTAATCTTGAGAGGATTGAGCTGTAGTTGCTTTTCAGAGGTTGATCCCCAAGTTGAGATCTTTGACCAAGTATATAGGGAGGTCCAATGATGTATGAACATGTGTCCCTATGTTGATGACTCTTCAAAGCTATCCCTATGACTATGTGTGAACGGTAGGCGCCTACTATATAAAGTGGTTCTGCTTTTAGGGGACCAAGCATGAGGTCAGCAATGCAAGTGGATGTGCAAGTAGCTAGCTACTCATTCACCAAGTAGTGCAGATTCAGTGCAGGATCAATGCAGGAGCATTGATGCAGGATCTGTAGACTGCACTGAGCAAAAACATCAAACATACCACAATATATCCAAAATGGCTTATTAACAACTATAACCATGTCAATCACTCAAGTTATCATATATCACATAAAATACTATATAAACTCTTTATTATTACTTGAAAGAGAGCAATTTACTAAGTTTAAAAATATGAAATACTCTATATAAAATAGAGTTATCACACCCCCAAACTTAAACCATTGCTTGTCCGCAAGTAATGACAAACACAAACTATTAATACTATAATTCTAGAAGATAGATCAGTTTGATATTTTGGATTTTCATGAGGAGTTCACTATGAACTTCATTTTTTCAGCAATCTCTCTTATGCCTTTATTTCTTCAAAACTACCAAAGTTATTCAAACTCTTTTGTGTGTGTGTGAACCTACTGAGTTGAGATTGGTTCCAAGACTAAGTGAAAAACTTCCTCCTAGCTTTTGAAAGGATTGGTTTATCTTTGGTCACACCAAAATATTTTTCAAAAGAGAGAATTAGACTCACAAGTGTTGGGAAGTTTTAAGTACAACAAAGGGCTTGGTTGAATCTTTCAAAGGTTTTGAGCCAATGCATCTTCTATATTTTGTGTGGATCTTTTCTTCAGTGCAGTTGCATTGATGCTTCTGCACTGATGGTGCTTTTTCTTTTTTTTGATAGCTTATATTGCCTTCCTCGCTGACCTCCAGATGCAATTGCACTTTGGCACAGGTCTTTGACCTCCAGATGCATATATTTTTTTCTTTGCACTTTGGCACAGGTTCAGTTTTTGAACTATCCTCCAGATACATTTATTCCTGCATGGCACAGGTCTTTGACCTCCAGATGCATTCATGTGCTTAGGCACAGGTATAGTTTCAAATGATTCAGGATAATATGGCTTTGATCTTTGATCTTTGATCTTTTATCCACATTTTTGTATTCTTTTTGTGCATTGTTTACTTTTTATACTTTTCAAATTCAGCCTTTGTTTTCATAAACACCCCCAAACTTAATTATTTAAGCTCTTCTATCTTTTTAGTAAAACTTTGTTTTGACCTAAGCTTACCAAAAATTCCCCTTGCATCAGATTGATCTTTAAATAGCAATGTTCTTTTCACAAACTCAGTTTTGAAGTGTTGAAGTAAAAATAATTTTGGTTATTTTCTAAGAAATAAGGCTTCTTTTTCTCTTTTTCATCATTAAAATTCCATCCATAGGGTTTTCCCCATATTTTGAAAAACTGATCCATTCTACTAAAATACTTTTAACAATAATAGTATTCTTCAAACTTTCCACTATTTCCAAAAGAAATTCTTTGGAAGATAATTTCATGTATTTAGATACTACTTTGTTAAGTCATCTAATATTTAAACAAAATATAACTACTTTAAAACATATATATTTACTAGATAAAAACAAACATATTTAATTAAACATACAACATACTAGATAAATCCCCCCCCCCCCAAAAAACTTAAGGGGTAGCAGTGTCCACACTGCTAATTTGTTCAGAAAATACAAACCATATTTGTTCAAAATAGGGGAGAGGGATTAAAAACAACCAGGGAAATAGTTTTTAGACAGAAACAACACAAGATATATTAGTAGGTGAAAACTTGTAAATGATACTCATTTCTTTGCTCCACTCCTGGTTCTGGTGCTTTGCCTGGTAGGAGGAGTGTTTTCACCTTCTGCTTCTTTGTTTTGGATGTCTTGGTTGGAGTTTCTTCTGTAGGTGCAGATGCACCTTCTTCCTCTGGTGTAGTTGCGGAGGCTGTTGCTGATGCGCATCGATGCAGTGCATCGCTCTTGACCGCATCAGGTTGCTTCCTCTTTGGTGTCAATTTTGCTTGCCTGCCTGCAGGTTTCTTGAAGAACTTCTGAGTGTTGTGCAATGCATCTCTCTTCTGTTGAGCCATTTGTTCCAGAACAAGCTTGATTGTTGCCTCATCATGTTGTGTTGTTGCCTGCTGTGATGCAGTAGCATGTGATGCAGGAGCATCACTCTGCATCACTTCAGATTGAGCTACAGGCTCTTTTGCAGATGATTCTTCTTCTCCTTTGTCTTTGTCGAGTCCTTCTTCTTCTCTTTCCTGCACAAACTCTTTCTCAAGAGCATAAATAACATTAGCAGTAATGTTACTTGGGTCAGAAGGGACTTGTTGTTCTGTTTGTGTTTCTGGCATAACAGGGGTTGTTACAGAGATGGTTTGTTCTGTGTGAGTTGTTTTCTCAGGTTCATTTGTTGGAGAGGGTGGTGGAGGGGTTGTTTGTGGTGGTGACAGGACTGGTGGATCATTAAGGGGGGGGGGTAATGGTGATTTTGGGTGGGAAGATGATTCTTGGTTTGGTGAGATAATTGGTGATGTGATAGGTGAAGTATGAGTGGTTTCTTGTTGGGCTTGAGGTGTTGGTTTGGCATATTTCTGTCTAGCTATCTCTTCTAGAATCACACCTCTAGCATGTTCCTCTTCTTCTTCATCAACTTAATCATCACTTTCTTCCTCATTTTCAACCTCTTTGTCCATTTCTTTTTCTAATTCCTCATCCTCAGTGTCTGAATCATACAAGTCTTCAATTTCAGGTTCTACCACTACCTTATTCTTTCCTTTTGCTTGTTTCCTAGTCACCTTTTTCTTGGTACTAAGCTCTTCCTCCTTCTCCTCTTCTTTCTCTTCTTCCTCAGCTTCTTTCTCTTCCTCTTCTTCGCCATCAGTTTTAAATACCCATTGTGGAAATTCAGGGGCATTAACTTGGCCCAAAATATCAAACATCTTGTCAAAGACAAGTTGAAGCCAATCATGTTGGTCATTCAGAAATTTCCAGACTGCAAGTTGCTTTTGCATGTGTGCTCTTGCATTGCAGGTGCAGGGCCTCTTACTTTTCTCAATCTCTCTTTCATTTCAGCATTCAAATCTCCAGGTGGGAATTTTCTTTGTTCATGGGAGGCTATTGGAACACCTTCTTTCATGCATAACTCAGTAATGAGACAAGGGAAAAAAGAAATCCCTTTGATTTAGTTGTGCATGCAAGAATTTCCCTAGCAATCAATCTACCTATTGTTAAGCCCGAAAAAGTCCCTGAGGGGATCTTTCTTCGTTTACAACTTTTTAAAACAATGAAGTCGCCACCAATATTTTTTATAAGGAAAATATTGAAGAAAACCTTTTTGGAAAGCGAATAGCCTTTTATGTGTCCAAATGGGGAAGGTATTAGCACCCCACACCTCCTTTCTACCGAAAGGAAACCTTTAATTAAACGTGTGGTTTTAAGTGTTGATTTGGAAGATATTTAAATTTGCCTCTTTATAGAAAAGGGAAGGAGAAGACTTAATGAAATTTTTTATTTTTGGCGCTTGACGAGAGTTGGCCTCTCGCTCCTACATATCTCCCGGTGCGATGGAGAATTCAAAGCTACGTAGTTCTTGTTTGTCTTGGAAAGGTTTTTGTTTTTTGTCTTATTTAATTGTGAAAATCGAGCTTTCATGATGATCAATTGAGCAAAGGTTCCAAGTGACCACCGTTAGCACTCCATTGTTAATAATCATGCAAGCAAAGGCTTCGCAAGACTACTAACAAAGTTTTTGATTTAGTGAAAATCTTTAGGAAAATTAGGCATTCACGGTGATTAATTGAGCAAAGGCTCCAAGTGATCACCACTAGTACCTCATTGTTAATAATCATGCAAGCAAAGGCTTCACAAGACTACTAACAACGTTTGATTTTAGAATAGGTATTCTAGGATTCTTGAACTGTACAGCTCATTCGTCCTAGAACGTTGATTAACCTAGTTGTACAACCGGCCTAATCACCTATTTATATTTTAGAAGAAAATGTTTATTTATAAGTTTTTGTTTAAGAGCAATTGGTTTTTTGGAGAATTAAGTAAAAACGAGAAAATGGGTGAAATAGTAAAACGAGGTGTAATTAATAGCAAAGGGGATAGCATAAACAGGGGGTGCACTTAGTAAAGCCCAACTCGTTTTTTTGTTGAGCTAGTCCATGTTCGAAAAAAAAGGCTTGAGTTGGGGGATGTTATAGCAATGAAGCTAGGGGGTGGGAATAACAAACCGAATTTAAAACAAATAAAATAAATAGTTATATACTAACAGTGTGTATTTAGAAAGAGATTAGGGAGAGAACCCTAATTTGTTTCCATCTCCAGCGCCGTTCAAACGTTTCAGAGAGAGAGAGAGAGAGAGAGGTGCGGCGGTTTACGGTGGTGACGACGGAGGCGAAGATGGTGGAGAGCGAGAGCGACTGAGGTCCTGATGGGAGAAAGAGGGTGGCGTGGTGGTGTTTTCGCTGGAGAAGACGAACGGAGGTCCTCCGGCGAGTGTTTCACGGCGGTGACCGATTTCAGTAACAGGATTGTTGTATGGAGTGAAGATGGTTGTTTCCTTTTCTTCCCCTGTTCCATGTCTGTGTGTGTTGTGTTTGTATCTGTTTTTTTGGTTTTTCTTTGTGTTTTTGTTGAGTGTATGTATGCTGCGTGTGTTTTGTTTGCTGTTTCTCCTACCCCTTGCTGTCTGTGTGTGTGTGTGTGGTTTTGAGTTTGTAGGAGTGGTTGTTTGAGTTTGTAGGAGTGGTGGTTGTGTTTCTGTGATTCTGGTTGTGGTGGTTTTTGTTTTAGGCGTGATTCTGGTTGCGGTGGTTTTGTTTTTGGGGTTGCTGGTTGTGTTTCGTGTGTGTTTTTGTTTCTTTGCTTCTCTTCTTCCTTCTTTGTCTGCGTGTCCTTTTGTGTTTCTTTGTGCATCCGTATTTATAGTCCAAAATATGTGGTGTAGGTGTGGTATTTGAGCAGGGAACAAAACCCATGGGAGACCAAGGCAAAGAGATGCAATGAGCGGGGAGGCGGCAGCAAGCAGTGAGGCAAGGTGGTAGTCTTTATTAAAGTCAAATGTTTTTGCCACAAATGATAACCAACCAAAGAGACAAGGAGAAGGCAAGTTGAGCTTTGTAACACCCCTAATTTCATTAATTTCGCATTAAGAAATTAACGAGTGATTTATTACTCGAGTAGGTAATAAATCAAGTCACAGATATGAGGTTGTCGCAAAAGCAATTTATAATTGCTAAAGTATATGATTTACTTGTATTGCTGTTTGAAGTTTGTGATAGTGTGTGATTTCCATTGGGTAGAGTAAGGAGTAACTAGAGGGGTGTAGGAAGAAATTTTGTCTAACTCCAACTTGGCCCAAGTTAAGGCCCAACCCATTTTACCCAAAACAAAAAAATAAAAGAAAGAAAGAGACAAGAAAGAAAGAAGGAAACGGACCTGAGAGAGAGAGAGAGAGGAACCGTAGAAAGAAAAAAAAAAAAGAATCGAGAAAGAAAGAGAAGAGGGAAGCCGAGAGAGAAAGGAAGAAGAAAGGAGGAAAAGAAATGGAACCCGAGAGAGAAGAAGGAGAAGGGAACGAAGGGAAGAAAAGAAAGAAGAAGAAGAAAGAGGAGAAACCGAGAGGGATGAAGGAAGAAGAAGGGCGATGGGTATGGAGGAAGAAGGAGGAAGATCTTCCTCAAATCAACTCTAGGTAAGGGCTTTTTACCCCATTCTCTCCAATTTTTCATCCTCTTTCCAATAGTGTAAGTTTCATTACTTGATTCCTTCTCAATCTCATTTTACCATTGTTGACCTATTCAAGCTCAAAGTTGGGAATTTATGGAGTTTTGAGAAATTTGTGGTCGGTATGATGATTATGAAGGCTTGGGTTTCGATTTGGATGTAGTTGGAGCGAATTCGGAGCATTTGGGCGAGTTCGAGAGCAAATTTGGGGTTTCGGGGCGTTCGAGCGTGTTAGTGTGTACGGGTTGATCGAGCTTCGGAGAGTTTCGGTTTCGTGATTTTCATCACGATAGAGTAGGTGAGTAAATAATGGAGACTATAATAAGTCCTGGTTTATTCTTTAAACTTCATTTATACCTATATAACTAAAGTTGCTCTATTTTGTTCTTGAAATATGATCAAATGATAATTTTGAAATGCTTTGATTTATTTGAGGGACATGGTAATATCGTTTTCTCGTTTGATAATTTAAATGTGAGAACTTTGTTGGATTATTTTAAGAACATTGGATTTTCATATTGTCGTGACTCTT
The DNA here is from genome assembly GCA_020916435.1 of Oxytropis ochrocephala. NCBI lineage: Eukaryota > Viridiplantae > Streptophyta > Magnoliopsida > Fabales > Fabaceae > Oxytropis > Oxytropis ochrocephala. The sequence continues at coordinate 45,907,864 of CM037091.1, forward strand.
GGATTTCAAGTATTGATGAATTATTATGTGGTATATATTTGATTTGATGTTTTGGAGATATATTCTGAACTATCGATTTATCATATTCATTGTTGGTTCGAACCTTTATAAGTATGACTTGATGGCTTTTGGATAACTTTGAGGAGGGGAGCCTATTATTGATCTTTTGAGGCGGGGAGCCTATTATTGATATGTGAGGCGGGGAGCCTATTATCGCTATGTGAGGCGGGGAGCCTATTATTGATCTTTTGAGGCGGGGAGCCTAGTATTGATATGTGAGGCGGGGAGCCTATTATTGATATTTGCAGGCGGGGAGCCTATTATTGATATTTTCTGGCGGGGAGCCTATTTACGTTTTGTATAAGTGTTACCTCTTGTTTTATATGTTTTATGCGATTTACTTTATGAAACTATCATTTTTGTTAAAATCATTTTGAAATTTATATTATCGTGTCCCACTTGTTATGTTCCTTATTATTTACTCACTGAGTGGTGACTCACCTCGTCTCTCTTATATGTTTTCAGATTCCCTATCATATCGAACCGGGTACATCTTCTAGAGTTCAGTCTCTTATTTCTAGGCGATGCTCCCTTCTTGTTTTGGAGGGCCGTTGCTTATGTTACCAATATTTTCTACTATATCCATATGTATTTGGTTTGTAAAAAATCTTTAGAGGCTCTGTTGCATTATGGGATTGTCTTATACTAGTTACATGACACTCTGTTGGCCTCTCTGAGGACCGATCTATGTTGGTATTATGTGTTTTGATTATACAGGGATATATATAATTTTGGGATGTCCATATTTTAGAGGAAGTTCTGCCGAATTTTTGTTAGGAATTTCTTCGAAACATAGACTATTATAGGTTTAATATAATGAGTCTTCTTCAGATAGACTTTAGTTATCGAGGCTTGCCAGCTAAGTGTAGTAATATCTGTGCGCCGGTCATGGTCCTGATTGGGTCGTGACAAAGTTGGTATCAGAGCTTAGGTTTTGAGTCAATATGTAACAGAGCCAGGGATCTTTAGTAGAGTCGTGATTGTGATAATGTACCCGGGCATTATCACCTTTGGGACCCTATTAAAGACCTCTTTAGGATGGTCCATTTCTCTTCCAAAGTCTCAAAAATTATTCCATGTGTTGTGAGTCACCATTGGTCCTATTCCCTTGTTATTCGTTAGTTTGAAGGTTGAAAAATATGAAAGAAAAGTCTCTTTAAAATCTGTCCAGTTAATTAGTGAGGTGCAAAAAGGTTTGGAATTGGAATGTTATACTTGATTTCCACTCTACTTAGAAATTTGATGGTTTTTGACTTTAATGTTTTGAATTTATTAATGAGTTGATAATAGTGAAGAAAATGAGGACAAGTTGATTACGAATAGATATGGATTGAAATGGAGAATACATTTATACTAGTAATCAGAAGGACCAAGGGGGATGATAAATGAGCTCCTTGGCATTGTATTGGTTTGTCATTTTATCGAATTAATATGATGTGTTTAGTTGCGATCTTTGATTGATTTATAGTTATTCATATTTGATTATAAGAAGTACATATGGTAGGGATTGAGAAACTCACATAGATTATAGCTTGATTATTATTTTGATGAAGGTGTAATGAGGACTTGTTCATGTACATATCTTCAAGATCCTATATCTCTGAACTTGATTTTTTTTTAAGACTATAGAGGAACAGAGTTGTGATAAGACTGTCATGGTAAAAAGATACAATTGAGTATTGGAATTTTGAAGTTCGGGAGAGATCGTGAGTAGAAACGAATATTAGGAAAATATGATCTTATGGGAATCCTTGTTAGACTTTGTTCCCTATTATTTTCACATGATTGATATATGATATATCCAAGCATAGACATCATTTGAGATGCCATTGATGTAGGAGGGTACATGTCTACACTTATGGTTATGATAAATTCGATTGGTGATTGAAATTCTGATTACTAAGAGAAATATTTGTACATATCAATAAAGAGACTTATTTTCAGGGTGGTTAGTTATGGATGCTTAAAGTTGGATACAATTGGTAAGAGGATAAGTTTTGATGGTTGATATTTGTTGCCTTCAAACATGTTGGGATCAACTAAGTTGAACATAAATACCCTAGTTTGGAATTAGTTAAATAGTATAATACATTGAAAAAGTATCAAGAGCACAGCTTGTGTGTTATTAGTTGAGTTGGATCATAGAATTAATTTTTAGAATTGTAGGACTTGATCAAAATTATTCAAGGACGATTAGTGGAGGTATCAAGTTGTGTATAAGTAATAGCGAGAAACGAAGGTTGAAAGCTAATATTTAATTTTTATTCGAACCGGATGTCGTGGACGAAAAGGTAATAGATTCTAAGAACTTATAGCAATTAATCATGGTTTGAGACCTAATAGAGGACTGTTAAAGGAGGAAAGGTAAGATTATCATTTTTGGATACTAGCGTTTTTACCGGATGGATGTCTTGGATATGAAAATGTTTCAAGGATATTTGAAATGTTACGTGATCATAGACAAAGAAAAACAAATTATACTTAGATGGAAATAAACTCAGATGGCATATCTAGATGTGAATATCTCTTGTAACTAAGTGACAAAAAGGGACACCGGAATTGGAAAGAGAAATATAGTTGAAGCAAGGTTATGGTGATTGATGGTTTCAATGTTACAGATTGTAACCCTATAAAATTGAAACAGCATTAAGTACTCACCTTATAAATTATAAACTAAGAAAGAAGATTAAGTTGTTGAGCATGTGAATGTTGAAGCTAAACTATGTGAAAATTTCCAAAATGTGAATCAGATTAGATTATGACTGGAAAGTGTTATACAGATAAGGAAGTATCTATATGGATATGTGGGAGCAAGTTCTTTGAATACTCGAGGGAGAAGAAATATTTTTGCTATAAAAATTGGAAGTTGATAGTTTTGGATATGTCTAGTTAATGGCAAAGGTTATAGTGAGATTCATCTAGTGTACGAAGGCTAGAGGCGAAAATAAGATATTCCAATTTGGGCATACATAAGTGAGAGGCTACAAATTAAGATGATGCTATGGAATTAGATTTGGAAATCTATTGATCTTGATTTAAATTTGTTGAGATATAGAGATTATTTGATTAATTATAGTTTAGGTGGGTTGGTGCACTAGTAAAAAAAAAAAAAAAAAAAAGCATATGACGAATAGGTCTTGTAAATTATGTAGAGAAAGTACTCTTGATCTATGGTTTTAGGTTAGAAGAGGAGGGTAAGTAAGTAAGATTAGGAGGAAGTCAAATCTTCTAAAATTGACATGGCATGAAGTTGACAGTTGTTACAAGTAGCAGTTAGTGAAGCTTTATCTGTTTGGAATTCTATAATAGTTTATGAGTAAGTGGTACCTTCCTAGTATATGGTATTGAATTTTGGACTTTGACACTAAAATGGTACTATTTTATTATGGAATTTAGACGGAACACAATAAAGTTGAAATTGTGTGTTATGGACGTCGAGAGTTTATAGGCTTGAAAGAATAAATTAGGAATTGGATCGAATTTGATGTTTGACACCACAAGAGTGAATTATGAGAAAGAGGATCATTGTTTGCACAAAACCAAAAATAAAAATAAAATAAATGATGCAAGATATTTTTGTGAATCATGATGCGGAACCTAGATAATTAACGTAACTACAAGATTCTAAGTTGTACAAATTACGGATATGGGAATGAGTATCTAAGGTAGTCTTTTTAGTAAGATTGTAATATGATGGTGAAGCGGTGTGATTCACTATATAAATGGTATAAGATGAATGGATGAGATTTGGATAATGACAAAAGACAATTTCTAGGTTTCAGATTGGCTGTCAAAACAATATTTGCCTTGAGTTACATGTTATAATTTAGTCAAGTTGGATGGAAGGAGTTGAGTAAGTCAAGTCTTGTTTGGATTTGTAAGTATTAGGTCATATAGTGGATGTTCAAATGTAAGAATAATTGCAGGAAGTTTGTACTAATATACTGGTAGGCTATCTCATCGACCTTTTGGTCAATGATATATCATTTACCTAGTCATAGGAATATGATTTTGATTATTAGAGGTTGAGTTGTAAGATATTGGAGAAACTTTGATATGGTGGATTGACTTGGACAAATTTTGATATGACATTTTAGGGATTGTTTAGGTTGTGATCGATATTAAGATCGGTGTTACGCTAGCGGGTAATTATGTTAATAGTGCATCTAAATGGATAATATTTTGGAGGTCCGGATTTTAAATGGCATCATGGAAGAGGAAATCTCATAAGTTTATTATCGAAGAGCTTGTGGATGGCTATGGTCTATTTGATGATTTGAGTTAGGTGAAGAGAAAGTTGGCCAGATTTAGCACAAGAGTTTTAAAAAGGTTAAGGTTATTAGAGAAAGATTAGTAGCTGCACAGAGCAGGCAAAAGGCTTATTTGGACCGTCGTGATCAAGAGTTAGAGGTTATGAAAGATGACCAGGTAGTGAGTGAAGAAGTTTGGAAGGAAGGAAAAACGTAAGACTCGGGTAGACGAAAGTTTGTCTTTTGAAGAATAGTCTTTAGTTATCGTAGATCGATAAGTGAAGAGTTCGCATGATAAGTAGATTGCTTCTATTAACCAAATTCTAGACGAATCATTCTCTTGTGGATTCTACTTGGGAACTAGAGGAAAAACAATGGAGCGATATCCGCATTTATTCGAAGGTGAGCAAATTTCGAGGACGAAATTTTTATAAGTGGGGAAGAATTGTAACACCCCTAATTTCATTAATTTCGCATTAAGAAATTAACGAGTGATTTATTACTCGAGTAGGTAATAAATCAAGTCACAGATATGAGGTTGTCGCAAAAGCAATTTATAATTGCTAAAGTATATGATTTACTTGTATTGCTGTTTGAAGTTTGTGATAGTGTGTGATTTCCATTGGGTAGAGTAAGGAGTAACTAGAGGGGTGTAGGAAGAAATTTTGTCTAACTCCAACTTGGCCCAAGTTAAGGCCCAACCCATTTTACCCAAAACAAAAAAATAAAAGAAAGAAAGAGACAAGAAAGAAAGAAGGAAACGGACCTGAGAGAGAGAGAGAGAGAAGAACCGTAGAAAGAAAAAAAAAAAAGAAGAATCGAGAAAGAAAGAGAAGAGGGAAGCCGAGAGAGAAAGGAAGAAGAAAGGAGGAAAAGAAATGGAACCCGAGAGAGAAGAAGGAGAGAGGAAACGGAAGGGAAGAAAAGAAAGAAGAAGAAGAAGAGGAGAAACCGAGAGGATGAAGGAAGAAGAAGGGCGATGGGTATGGAGGAAGAAGGAGGAAGATCTTCCTCAAATCAACTCTAGGTAAGGGGCTTTTTACCCCATTCTCTCCAATTTTTCATCCTCTTTCCAATAGTGTAAGTTTCATTACTTGATTCCTTCTCAATCTCATTTTACCATTGTTGACCTATTCAAGCTCAAAGTTGGGAATTTATGGAGTTTTGAGAAATTTGTGGTCGGTATGATGATTATGAAGGCTTGGGTTTCGATTTGGATGTAGTTGGAACGAATTGGAGCATTTGGACGAGTTCGAGCAAATTTGGGGTTTCGGGGCGTTCGAGCGTGTTCGTGTATACGGGTTGATCGAGCTTGGAGAGTTTCGGTTTAAGTGATTTTCATCACGATAGAGTAGGTGAGTAAATAATGGAGACTATAATAAGTCTGGTTTTATTCTTTAAACTTCATTTATACCTATATAACTAAAGTTGCTCTATTTTGTTCTTGAAATATGATCAAATGATAATTTTGAAATGCTTTGATTTATTTGAGGACATGGTAATATCGTTTTCTCGTTTGATAATTTAAATGTGAGAACTTTGTTGGATTATTTTAAGAACATTGGATTTTCATATTGTCGTGACTCTTGGATTTCAAGTATTGATGAATTATTATGTGGTATATATTTGATTTGATGTTTTGGAGATATATTCGAACTATCGATTTATCATATTCATTGTTGGTTCGAACCTTTATAAGTATGACTTGATGGCTTTTGGATAACTTTGAGGAGGAGCCTATTATTGATCTTTTGAGGCGGAGCCTATTATTGATATGTGAGGCGGGAGCCTATTATCGCTATGTGAGGCGGGGAGCCTATTATTGATCTTTTGAGGCGGGGAGCCTAGTATTGATATGTGAGGCGGGGAGCCTATTATTGATATTTGCGGTCGGGGAGCCTATTATTGATATTTTTACGCGGGAGCCTATTTACGTTTTGTATAAGTGTTACCTCTTGTTTTATATGTTTTATGCGATTTACTTTATGAAACTATCATTTTTGTTAAAATCATTTTGAAATTTATATTATCGTGTCCCACTTGTTATGTTCCTTATTATTTACTCACTGAGTGGTGACTCACCTCGTCTCTCTTATATGTTTTCGATTCCCTATCATATCGAACCAGGGTACATCTTCTAGAGTTCATCTCTTTATTTCTAGGCGATGCTCCTTCTTGTTTTGGAGGGCCGTTGCTTATGTTACCAATATTTTCTACTATATCCATATGTATTTGGTTTGTAAAAAATCTTTAGAGGCTCTGTTGCATTATGGGATTGTCTTATACTAGTTACATGACACTCTGTTGGCCTCTCTGAGGACCGATCTATGTTGGTATTATGTGTTTTGATTATACAGGGATATATATAATTTTGGGATGTCCATATTTCAGAGGAAGTTCTGCCGAATTTTTGTTAGGAATTTCTTCGAAACATAGACTATTATAGGTTTAATATAATGAGTCTTCTTCAGATAGACTTTAGTTATCGAGGCTTGCCAGATAAGTGTAGTAATATCTGTGCGCCGGTCATGGTCCTGATTGGGTCGTGACAAGCTTGGAGCTCAAAATAACCATATGCTATCAGAAACAGCAGCACATCAGCGTCCTTGCTGCTCTACCCTTTTTTTTTGTTTGACTTCTTTTATTATTTCTTATTTTATGTGTAATTATTTGATTCTCTTTTTTGTAACAATGGGGACAGATTTAAATAAATATATTACATTTGATTACTTGGTGATGTCTCCTATTTTGGTAACTACTAATAACAACTAAATACCACTAACATAAATAACGAAACCATTACGCCGCAGTTTACGGCGAGGCCTTGGCGCGCGCGCACACAAGAATCAAAACACGCACACTGAATAGAAGTAATACGCGCAACAACGAGACCAAAATGCAGCGCCGATTCGAAATGATCTGCGCACACGATGAGAATAAGAAATACTAGATTACTAACGAACGCAACTTGAACACATTTGTGCAATTGAGACCTACAAAACGAGACATATATTTTGGGGTTTTCTGGAAACGAGAAAAGATACCCGTTAAAATTGGGTGTTTACAAAAATACAATTTTATTTGATTTTCGACTAGTCGGACAAAATTGGGGTATGACACCTATCCATGACTCTCTTTAGTCATTGCATATCCATGACTTTCTTCTCTTTCTGGGGAGTTTTGGTATGCTTGCTTGAGGATTTCTGGGCTGATTGCTTCTTCACCATTTTGATTCTTCAATTTCTAGGTCTTTGATTGTTTTTAGTTCGAAAAATGGAGATGACAATGTGAGAAGTAACTGTTTCAGGAAGAAGGAGTGGAGTTTGTAGGTAGTCGTTATGTCTTGCGTGTTGCGCATGCATCACGCCATGTGTCATTTTTGGCTACTAACACATCATTTATCTTTCTTAACTTCCCTTTGATCTTCCTGATGCCTTAAGACTCACACTTAATCACATTCTTCAAATTTTTGAAATTTTTGATGCAGGGCATATTTCTTCTGCAATGCAGGTGCACTGATGCAGCTGCATTGGTATCCTGCATTCCTACAAAACAACTGAAAACATAAAATTGAACAAAAATACTTAAAAAATGATGGGTTGCCTCCCATTAAGCGCTTGTTTTAAGAGTCTTGTCAGCCTGACTACCTCTTTTTACTCAGAGATTTTGCAAATGGGTGGTGATTTTGTCTCTCACCACATGTTCACCATAGTACATTTTGATTCTCTGACCATTCACCTTGAAGACAGTATTTGATGTTTTATCTAATAAATCTACTGCTCCATGTGGATAAACCTTTATCAAATTAAATGGTCCTAACCACCTTGATCTTAGTTTACCAGGAAATAGCTTCAACCTAGAGTTGTATAGCAGAACCAGTCCTCCTTCTTTCAATTCTCTTCTGTGAATTTTCTTGTCATGCCATGCCTTAGTTTTAGCTTTGTAGATTTCAGCATTCTCATAAGAGGTTTGCCTAATTTCTTCTAGCTCATCAAGTTCTATCATTCTCTTTTTACCTGCCTTGTTTAGGTTGAGATTGAGCTTCTTGATAGCCCAATAGGATTTGTTTTCCAATTCCACAGGTAAATGCATGCTTTTCCATAGACTAATTTATAAGGAGACATTCCTAAAGGTGTTTTGAATGTTGTTCTATATGCCCATAAGGCATCATCCAAATGTAAAGACCAATCTTTTCTATTTGGACTCACCATTTTTTCTAGCATTCTCTTAATTTCCCTATTGGATAATTCTGCTTGACCACTAGTTTGAGGATGTTAAGCTGTAGCTATCTTATGTTTAACTCCATACTTAGCTAGAAGGTTTTCATTGATCTTATTTCAAAAGTGTGAACCTTCATCATTAATGATAGCTCTAGGAGTTCCAAATCTAGTGAATATATTTCTTTGAAGAAACTTACTCACTGATTTAGCATCATTATTAGGTAATGCTCTTTTCTACCCATTTGGACACATAATCAACAGACTACTAAGATATATAAATTGCCAAAAGAGGGTGGAAAAGGTCCCATGAAATACATTCCCCAAACATCAAATAATTCAATTTCTAAAATATTGGTTCTAGGCATTTCATGTTTATCAGAAATATTCCCTGCTCTTTGACATTTATCACAGTATTTGACCATAAAATAAGCATCTTTAAATAAAGTAGGCCAAAAATAACCAGACTGTAATACCTTAGCTACTGTTCTAGTGTTTCCAAAATGTCCTCTATAAGGTGCAGCATGGCAATGCAGTAGCACTGCTTGTTGCTCCTCTTCAGGGATGCATTTCCTCATTAATTGATCAGGACACATCTTGTAAAGGAATGGATCATCCCAATAGTATAGCTTAACTATGTGGAAGAATCTTCTCCTTTGTTGATATGTCATATTCACTGGTACTACTTTGCTTGCAAGGAAATTTACAATATCGAAGAAACCATGGTGCGGATGCATTTGATGCTCTGCATTGCCTATAGCATATGCGCTTTCATGTTTTGCATTGATATGATTGCCAATAGTTTTCATCCGGAAAGCTCTCCTTGATTTCTTACGCTTGTGTACCTAGTGATTCTCCTTCAATCCTTGATAATGGTCTGCTACTTGATTTTCTACTCCTTTCTTGTCTCTTATTTCCAAATCCAATTCTTGTAGGAGTAAAATCCATCTTATCACCTTGGTTTTGCATCATTCTTTGAAATTAGATACTTAATGGCGAGTGATCGGTATAGACAATAATTTTAGTGCCAACTAAGTAAGATCTAAATTTTTCAAATGCAAATACCACGACTAATAATTCTTTTACTGTGGATCGTGTAGTTCACTTGAGCTTGATTAATGTTTTGCTAGCATAATAAATAGAATGAAAAACCTTGTCATACCTTTGCCTCGGGATCGCTCCTCTTTGCAAAGTCACTAGCATCACACATTAATTCAAATGGCCTGCTCCAATCTGGTGTTACTATCACTGGTGCAGTCACCAATGCCTTTTTAAGCTTTTCAAAAGCTTCCATATAGGAATCATCAAAGATAAATGATACATCATGTTGCAAAAGCATATGTAATGGTTTTGATATTTTTGAGAAATCTTTGATAAACCTTCTATAGAAACCAGCATGGCCTAAGAAGCTCCTAATACCTTTGATTGTATTTGGTGGTGGCAAATTCTCAATTACATCAACTTTAGCTTTGTCTACCTCTAGACCTTTCTTTGAAATTTTATGTCCTAGCACAATGCCTTCTTGTACCATGAAATGGCATTTTTCCCAGTTCAATACTAAATTTGTTTCTTCACATCTCTTGAGAATTTGTTCCAAGTTTGTTAAACAAACTTGAAATGTTTCTCCAAAGATAGAGAAATCATCCATGAATACTTCCATTGATTTCTCAATGAAATCTGAGAATATAGACATCATGCATCTTTGGAATGTAGCAGGTGCATTACATAAGCCAAATGGCATCCTTCTAAAAGCAAAGGTTCCATAAGGGCATGTAAAAGTAGTTTTGTGTTGGAAACAATAGAATTATTTCCCTGTTAGTCTATCTAACATTTGGTCTATGAATGGAAAAGGAAAGTGATCATTTTTGATAGTTTTGTTGAGTTTTTTGTAATCCATACAGATTCTCCACCCTGTGACAGTCCTAGTTGGTATCAACTCATTCTTTTCATTGGCTATCACTGTCACACCCCCTTAATTTGGTACACATTGGACAGGGCTTACCCAAGCACTGTCTGATATGGGGTATATGATTCCAGCATCTAGTCACTTAATGATTTCCTTTTTCACAACCTCTTTCATAATAGGATTTAGTCTTCTTTGACTTTCTATCCTGGTTTTGGAATTTTCTTCCAAAATGACTCTATGCATGCATATAGAAGGACTAATTCCTTTGATATTTGCCAACCTATAGCTTTGGTATGCCTTTAGAGTACGGATGAGATCACTCTCCTGTTTTGATGTTAAATCAGAAGCAATGATAAAAGGTAAAGTTTCATTTGCTCCTAAGAAGGAATACTTAACGTGTTCAGGCAGTATCTTCAATTCTAACTTAGGAGGTTGTTCTATTGAGGGTAAATTCTTCTTGAGAATTAGATCCTCAAGATTGAGTGGTTCATAAGTTCTAGCCCATACTTCCTTACAAGAGTTTTCTATTGGTAGATTTTCCTTTTCTAGTATTTCATCATCTAACAATCTTGCTGCATCTAATGCATCTGCATTGGCTAAGTGATCATACTGCTTGTAAAACTGTTTTTCTACCAATCGATCTAGAGAACTAAGGATGAACACTCTTCTGTATTCTCTGCAGGATACTTCATAGCATTCATTACATTGAATTTTATCTCTTGATCATTCACTCTCATAGTGAGTTTACCTTTCTACACATCAATTAAGGTTTTTCCAGTTGCTAACAATGGGCTACCTAGGATACTAGGCACTTCCTTATCTGCATCAAAGTCAAGGATAACAAAATCTACAGGGAATATAAATTTATCTACCTTGACTAGGATGTCTTCTATGATACCTTCAAGATAGGCTATTGATCTGTCAGCTAATTGAAGTGTCACAGTGGTTGGTTTTGCATTTCCAATTTCCAACTGGTTAAAAAACGATTTAGGCATCAAGTTGATGTTTGCACCTAAATCACATAAAGCTTTATCAGTATAAGATTGTCCAATGGAAAATGGAATTGTAAAACTACCTGGATCCTTCAATTTCCTAGGAATCTTATTTTGCATAAGCAAACTACAATCTTCTGTCATGGCAACTGTTTCAAACTCTCCTAATCGTCTTCTCTTAGTAAGCACATCCTTCATAAACTTTGCATAGTTTGGCATTTGTTGGAGTGCTTCTACTAAGGGAACATTGATGTGTAATTGCTTTAGTACCTCTAAGAATTTACCAAACTGTTTCTCCTCATGAGCTTTTTTCAGTCTTTGAGGATAAGGAGGAGGAGGTTATTCAGGTACTAACTTAGGTAATGGAACTTGAACTTCTTGTGATGCAGGAGCATTAGATGCTTCTGCATTGGTTTCTTTTTTATTTTTGGCTTTTTCTCCCTTTTCTACACTTTCCTTCTCAGTTGACTCTATAAGATCCTTACCACTTCTCAAAGAAATAGCCTTAACTTGTTCCTTTCCTTGTTTTTGGGAAGGTGTAGCTTCTGTATTTGAAGGTAAGGCACCTTGTGGCCTTTGATACAAAGTTGTGGCTAATTGACCAACTTGATTCTCTAAGTTCTTAATGGAAGCATCTTGGGTTTGTCTAGCAGTTCTAGATTCACCTATGAATGCTTTAAGCATGGATTCTAGAGAATTCTCGGTGGTAGGTTGAGAGTTTCTTTGGTTATTCTAGCAGGAATCTGGCGGTGTAGTTGGTGCGATTCTAGGTGCATGTGCACTATTGTTGCTCCATCTAAAATTTGGGTGATCTTTCCAACCGTGGATTATAAGTGTTGGAATAAGGGTTGTTATTCTTATTATAACCTACATAATTTACAGAGATAGGGTTGCTAGAACACTCCTCATACAAGTGACCTCCTCCACAAGTACACACAACTAAGGGTGCACGGAGGTACTTGTTCTCTCTCACTTTATTGCCGATCTTTGTCTAGTGATGCAAATTGCATTAGATGCAATATACATTGCCAAAAGTGAAGTTTTTCATCAAGTTAGCTAGAGTGGCTACTTGAGCGGATATAATGATATATCATTGATTTCATGTACCCGATGGTTTCTTTTGGGCACTTACCCTCTCAAGATGAGCCAACTAGAGCTATTAGATGTTATTCTATCAATTAATTCACATGCTTCATTGTATGACAGATTTAATAACACTCCACCAGATGATGCATCAAGCATTATTGTGGTTTGAGGTTCTAAACCATTATAAAATTTCCATTTGAATAATAACAGGAAACCATGATGAGGGCATTTTCTTAAAAGTTCCTTCCATCTTTCCCATTCTTCAAATAAAGATTCAAACTCTTTTTGTCTAAAAGAAGTAATATCAGTTTTCATCCTGGTATTTTTGATAGGTGAGAAATATTTTCCTAGAAAATTTTCAGCCATTTCATTCCATGAATGGATAGAGTTAGGCTCTAAAGAGTTTAGCCAAGCCTTAGTTCTATCTTTCAAGGAATAAGGAAATAACCTTAATCTAAATGCATCTTCACTAACACCAAGTATGATAAAATTACTACATACTTCTAGAAATTGCCTTAAATGTAAATGAGTATCTTCATGAGGAGATCCTCCAAATTTACCAATAGTTTGAAGCATTTGAAACATCATAGGCTTAAATTCAAAATGCATGGCATCAATATGAGGTATAGATATGCTAGTTTGCATGTTTTGATGATCAAACTGAGCATAATCCCTCATAGGTCTATCTCTATCATTAATCATACCTATGTGATCCATGTGGATGAGATTTTCTCTATGATCTTCTTCAGTAGCTTGATGTGAACCAGGGCCTCCTCTCACTGAGTGTGGCCTTGAGCTTTGTTCTTCACTTTGAGACAACATTTTGCAGGCTTGTTGATTTTGCTTTTGGAGTCTTAGAAATCTCCTAAATCTCCTTTCTATTTCTAGATCTAAGCTACATTCTGGTGTCCTGGTTTAGTCCTCAGACATATACTAAAGCACCATGTCTTTCAGTATGTGAAACTACAAATACTGAGATTATATACAACACTAAATTACTATATATCAGAATTTTAAAAAGAATTTACTTCAATCCCCGACAACGGGGCCACAAAACTTGGTGTTGGAATAAAGCATGTGCAAGTATACACAGTCCAAAACAAGTAGTATAAAAGATCGAACCCATAGAGATTGAAAAACTCTCTTTTAAAATTCAATACAAAGTAATAGAGTGTAAGGTAACTAAATAACAATTTAAAGTGGAGTTGGTGTGATCACAATCAAGTTAGTAAAAATAAAAGTGCAAGTATTTGTTGTGCAATTGAGAGAAGCTAGTTGGAATGTCTTTATCAAATAATTTACTTTTAAGTGTTTGATACAATATATGATGCAGCTGCACTGAATGTTGTTGCATAAGCTATGTGCCTTTCAGTCACTTTCTTCAGAGTTTCATTACAAGCTTCCTATGTCTAGGCATGCTTAAATAAGTTCACCCTTGTATCTTAAGTACCCACAGTATCACCCTATGGACTATACTATCCTATGTCTAGGTTTTAGCATGGTTTTCACAAAGTTTCCTTTATGTAAAACACTTACCCATATTAGTTCTTGAGTTCTTAATTGTAAGTCATGTATGTTCTTACAAATCTACTTATTCTAAGTTGATCAATCCCCAAAATAAGTGTTGAAAATATTATCAAGCAATAACTAAAGTACAAACATTACCTACATGCATCATACTTACTTAAAAGCTCATTAAATGATTAGAACATTCCAACTAAGAGAGATTTAGCTAACAATAGACATTGCAAGGTAAATATAAACTGAATGGAACATGTTTATATAATTGAAATCACAAAAGAGAAACAACAAGATAGAAGTTACACAAGTTGAAGCCATTTGTATGAATTTTCCTAGCAATGCTCTAGCATTACTTCTTAGCACTATACAAACACTATGAAATCGAAGTAAGGAGGATTTGTTAATTCCTTCCTTTCCCTCTTATAAAATAGAAACTATCTATGTATATTGAAATTTTGATCTAACTTATGGATTGTGATATATTTCCAATTGAAGATGTGAGGTCCTTTTATAGTCTTCAAGGTAGGTGCTTCCTTGCTTCATGTTGAAGTAATCTTGAGAGGATTGAGTTGTAGTTGCTTTTCAGAGGTTGATCCCCAAGTTGAGATCTTTGACTAAGTATATAGGGAGGTCCAATGATGTATGAACATGTGTCCCTATGTTGATGACTCTTCAAAGCTATCCCTATGACTATGTGTGAACGGTAGGCGCCTACTATATAAAGTGGTTCTGCTTTTAGGGGACCAAGCATGAGGTCAGCAATGCAAGTGGATGTGCAAGTAGCTAGCTGCTCATTCACCATGTAGTGCAGATTCAGTGCAGGATCAATGCAGGAGCATTGATGCAGGATCTGTAGACTGCACTGAGCAAAAACATCAAACATACCACAATATATCCAAAATGGCCTATTAACAACTATAACCATGTCAATCACTCAAGTTATCATATATCACATAAAATACTATATAAACTCTTTATTATTACTTGAAAGAGAGCAATTTACTAAGTTTAAACATATGAAATACTCTATATAAATAGAGTTATCAGTGATCTTGGGAAATAGTGGATGTTGTACATGTGTGTGGGTGAGTCAAGTGTGTAATCCCCCACAACCCAGATTTTTCTCTGAGCCTCACCAGACACCTCCACAAACAGGTTTCGTGAACACAAGAAACTAACCAAACTGTCCTACTAGACTCATCCACTTTGTATGCAACTGAATTGTTTAGGTGATAAGTTTGGATGAATTGTTTGGCTATTTCTTTTGTGGGAAATTCATTTTGAGTTTGAGTTCGTCTGGGTCTTCATTGGATAAAACTTGGTTCATGTCCATGGCATGGCCAAACTCTACATCATAAGGTTCTGCGTTATCAGCTGTGACATTTTGAAATTGTGGGACAGGCTCGCGGAATGCAACACCTATGTTGGGGTTAGCTTGAATTGGTTCCTCAGCATCTTCACGCTGAAGAATTTCATCTTCATCATCGCTAAAATCCCTAACGTCCTCATT
This sequence comes from Oxytropis ochrocephala, assembly GCA_020916435.1. NCBI lineage: Eukaryota > Viridiplantae > Streptophyta > Magnoliopsida > Fabales > Fabaceae > Oxytropis > Oxytropis ochrocephala. The sequence goes on from CM037091.1 coordinate 45,923,406, forward strand.
ATGGAAACCAACAAACATACTCAACGGTGGGGGTATTAGTTTGAGTATGTAGTGGGTTAGTTGTATTAAGGTCAATGGGGTTTTGTGAGGATGATGGAGCAGAGTGATGGTGAGGTGTTGAAAGACTATAATGCATGTCAGTTTGGGATGATGAAGGATTGAAGTGAGGGTAAACAGGTGGAATGAAATCAATGTATGGTTCAAATGTTTGTTGAGAAAAAGGAATGTTGTGTGGTGATGAAGATGGAATAGAGTGGGCGTGACTGACCTGGGTATAGTTTGAAGCTGCATCAACCAAATCTGCGTATATTTGTGGTGTACATATACCTTGATCTCTACAGTCTTTGTAATGCTCCACCATCATTTGAATATCTTCACCCGAGTTAATTTCGAATCCTGCATAAAAGTCATTGCCAGCCGTGAGAGTTATGGGGTATCGATATGTAATACTAGAAACCATTTTGGAATGGTCAGGAGATATTTTTTTTCCAATGGTTTCTTTAACTTGAGGTAGTTTGAATTTAGAGCTGAGTTTGACAAGGGTGTAGTTATTACATTTAAACAACAACCCCTGAGTATCTGATTTTTCGACATAACCATTGTAAAACACAGTGATAAAAACTGGGGTTGGAGTTGGAGTCATTGATGAAGTTGGGAGTAGGAGGGTGTGTTTGAGTTTGAGTTGGTAGTTGGAGGATTTGTAATTGTGTGGTTAGTGGTGGGAGATGTAGTCCCTATTTATTGAAATATTGACGGTTTAGATTGCACTGAGGGGTTTTGGTTTTAAAGGCCAAGATTGCACCGTGAGTTTTGAAGGCCACGATTGCACCGACAGTTTTAATGGCCACGATTCCACCGACAGTTTTGAATTTTCAATGTGCATAGTTCAGAGTGCACTGTTTAGCGTGCATTGTGCAGAGTGAAATGTGCATTGTTCAGAGTGAACTGTGCAGCGTGCATTGTTCAGAGTCCACTGGGCAGAGTGTGTTGTTTAGTCATTAAGACGTCCAACACCCATTTATTTCGTGGCATTATAGGGTATACATTAAAAAAAATATTATTTAGTGAACTACTTTAATAAGGGTAGAACACAAAAATCAAAATGATCATTTCCACTACTACACCCATTTAATTCGTGGCATTATAGTGTTTAAATTGGAAAAAAAATTATTATTTAGTGAAAAAAAGGAAAAAAATATGGGTAAAAAACCATTTTAAGTTTAGTTCAAAAAATGATTTTTATGCACTTTCAAGTCAATATTTTACTTATTGAAACATTTTTAAATTTTTGTTTTTTAACACAAAACTTTAGTATTATACTTTGTCTACAAGGTATAATAATTAAAAAAAATTAAAATAAAATTAATTAGTGAAAAAAATGGAGCTAAAGTTAGGTAAAAACTTTTTTTTACACTTAGTCAAAATTTGATTGAATCTTCATTTTCTATCTTCTATATTAATTTTTTAATTTTATTAATTTTTTTAACCTAATGAAAAATGCATTTAACCTAGACAATACTATGACACATCTTTAATAATGCATTGTGCATAGTGTGCATTGTGCAGAGTGTGCAATGTGTAGAGTGTGCATGTTGCATTGTGCAAAGTGTGCATAGTGCTGAGGTCTTATTTTATTTAACAACCTAGATTTTGCCGACACTATTTAACGACCTATATTTTGCCGACACTAAACCCTAAAATCAACGGTTATGATCATCATAAATCAACGGCTCACATACGATCACCTCTATTATAAATACATTCTCAAATTACACTAACATTCACACCAACAGTTTACCATCAACCTATAGTTCTGAGTCATCCTCTCTTCTCTGCTTCTTCCCAAACACTGTCACCCCACCCGCTAAAATGGAATGGCAGTTGTGCCCAACCCAATACTCAGATGAAAAATTCCTAACTGCCCTTCATCACCGTGGGACTGTCACCACCGACGAACATGGTGTTGTCTTTCGTTGTCCTAATCATATCTTCTGTAGGATGAATAAAGACATCACATTCGCCCAACTGAAGGAGAAGGCTAAGAGGAAGATACGGCCAGAGGGAGGGTGGCGTAAAGACGTGGAGCGTATCCGTTACAGAAAGTACAATTGTAGAGATGATGGGACTGTCTGTTATTCAGTTATGGAGATCCGCAGCGACAACGACGTTCGGGCAATGATGGAATTTCATGCTACACTTCCGATGGGGCATCATATCTTGGAGCTGTATGTGGACACAATACGCACTCCGGAAGAAGTCATTCATCTACTGCGACAAAGACCACCCGCACCACAACAAGCCATACCGGAAAGAGTCATTTCTCACTCCTGTACACTTCACTGTCAGGTCAATGTCAATTGCATGGAAGAAGATGGTGTGTTTTTTGACAGTCCAAACACCATTCATTCCATACTTAAGAACAACATGACCTTCGCCAATCTGAACGAAAAACTAACGGAAAAGGCACACCTAGAGGGAGAGGAGAAAGAAATCACTCGTATCGTTTATCGCTGCCCCTACATCTATAGACGTAATCGTCTTCGGTGGTACTCCATGACTATCAAGAATGACGAGGACGTTCGACAAATGTTTCAGAAACCTGAGACGTTTCAACCTTGGACTCGGACTAGTCTCGAATTGTGCGTCCAAACCACAATGTCCACCAATGAGATCATCCGTCGGATTATCCCTCCTGTGATCCAATGGCCACTACCTAGGAACCCTTGGTGGAAGTAGTTTCAATCATGTTTGCATCTTGTTGTATTATGTTTTCATCTCGTTTTGTTTTTTTATTTTCTATCCTTGTATTTCTGCAATTTCTGTTGTTTATTTCAATGTTTTTCCTATATTATATTATGTTCCAATTTTTAATCTCTTAATTTTTTTCGTAAATATTAAAGTAATTCAATTATAAATAGGTATAATAAATTTAATATATTTTTTAAATTAAATTTAGTATTTATACATTAATATATAATTAATTAAAAAATAAAAATAAAACGCAGTTCAGAACTAACCCTAGTGGGGGGTGATTTCTGAACTACAAAGTAAAAAAAATATTGAAAATTTTAGTTTAGAAAGTTGGATGGTGGGGGCGATTTCTAGCCTAAAAAAAGTGGGGTACTTTGGTATATAATTTATAAAGTGATGTATTTAGGGAATATTTTTTTTGGGGGGAGTGATTTTTTTGCCTACATTCGTAAGAGACAATCTCTTCTGTGGACATTTCATTTAACATTGTGTGAATGATGTAATTATACTTTTCTGTCACTTAAATTTAGGATTTTTTTTCGTACCCCCCTTTTTCTCCCTCATACCCCATTTTTCCAAAAACCCAGAACTACCCTCTCATTTTTATTAAAAATAAATTAACTTTCCCGGATTTACCTCAATTTTTGGTAAATCCGGTTCATAAATCTGGGTAGCCTGGAGTACTTCATGGGGATTCCCATATTTACCTCATACGTTGGTAAATCCATTTCATATTTACGAGCCGGATTTACCTCACGTGTGAGGTAAATCAAAACCCGCTTTTTTAATTTTATTTTTAAACGCACGTGTTACGGTTTAAAATACAATACGAACGCGTTACGATTTAAAATACAATATGAACGCGCGACGATAAACGAATAAAGATACGTCTAAATACGATCCAAAATACGTCTAAATATATAAAATACCAAATACGAAATACGAGTACATATATGTCAATGAAATAACTAAAATACAACTAAGGGTCCAAAATCCCTAAAACTGTAGAAAAAATATGACGTGAAGCAGGTGAATGGTCCCCATCTAGCGCACCCCGGATAACTGCAACTACTCTCTGCATCCTCTTTTCTACAGTCTCTGGGACAACTGTCTCCTGATCTGTAGCAGGATCATCATCTGGAGCTTCCTCTTGATCTGGCTCATCAACTGGCTCCTGAGTCAAACGGGGAATGGATACCTGACTGTACCAAGATAGGTAATCAAGATGGCACTTCGCTTGGCGCGATCGCCGCTCTACTACTCGCTAAAAAACCGCGTCGGCATCGCGCAAAATCGATAATGCAAAGAATCTGTTGTATGATTCTATGCGTAGATGGAGGATTTCCCTAAAGGGGTGGATCAGGGATCACCGGGCGCGCTGAATCGCCAACGGACCACGTCGCATGTAGGGACCGTCACACCCCCAAGTCAACCAAATTCTCAACGGAGATGTTCGAAAACGGAACATACTGCATGTGGTCCTCCCAAGGGGTGAATATGACATCCTGCAGCTGCAAGTTATCTATCCGCTGCCTAAATGATGAATCTTGAGAGAGTGTTGCTTCTTGTTTCCCCAGCTGCAGGTACGCGGGTTATGTGACCTATCAAACTCTCTCTGAGCAATGATGGTGGGAAAATGCTCGTAAATCCAGGTCCGAAATAAATAAATTAATATATAAGCAATTATAAATATAACAGTAATTTAAAGTAATTAAAAGCTTAAATAAATAAATAATTGATTACGTAGAGCAGACTCGCGTATCCGCCGAACGGCTTGGTCTTATGATAGACTGCTTCCTCCAACTCTTGGTAGAGGATAGTGAGAGCAGTTGGACCCCAAGCCCACTGGTCACATTGCTGAAGATCCCGGATCAGATAGACCCACTTCAGTGGCACTAATGTGTGACTCTTGTCGGCAAGTATGGTGGTACCTAACAAGTAGAGCAAGTAACACCATGCTGCATCATCAAAAGTGCCTCGCGCCATGTTATGGCTATATGCTCCACAAAACCGAACTTCAAATATGGCCCCCAATTGGCCTTAGTCTCCCTCCAACAAGCGACCTTATCTATGCCCAAATACTGAACAACATACTGATGAGCCTCAATAGAAGTAACCTGTATCTTGAATTCCAATTGTGTGCCCTCCAGCGGCAAGTGGAGCAACGCGGACACATCGTCCAACATCACTGTCATCTCCCCCCACGACATGTGGAAAGAGCTGGTCTCAGCATGCCACCTCTCCACAAAAGCAGATATCAACTCATGGTTGATGGCCCCAAGAGGTGTGATGTCCAGCTCGAAAAGTTTCGCCTCGCGCAACCAGTCGGCTACCTGTGGGTGGTGAACCTGAGGTCTAAACTTATGAAACTTCCCGCCGTGAGATACGATCTTTAGCTTACGGGTTTGAAAAAATTAAAATTAATCCATACGTTATTAAAAATAAATAATTAATTATTGTTTAGTAAAATTAAAATAATGTTTAAAAATATTACCTATCCTCTCTGTATCAGGGACACGCAGTGCGTCTCTATGTGTAACAAACGTGGATGTTGAGTTTGCTGACCAGGCATCCCGATCTGAGCGATGCTCGGGTTCTCGCCACCGTGCGACCTCATCCTCCTGACCCTCATCCTCCTCACCCTGACCCTCATCCACCTAACCCTGAGCCTCCTGAACATCATCAACCCGATCTGACTCCGGTCTTTCTTTGGTGGTAGTCTTTGTGTGTAGTACTCATAGTCCGGGTGGTCAAAGTACGGCTGCTCATAGTGGGGCTGCTGTGGCTGCTCATAGTGAGGCTGCTCATGGTGAGGCTCCTCATGCTGCTCCTGAAATTACTCATGCTGCCTCTCAAAATCTAGTTGTGCTGATCAGCAACCATCTGTCTGGCTCAAATGCACCTCTGACGCTCAGAAACGTGACCATCAACTCTGAGCGTCTCAATGGTGTCCAGAGTAGGAGTACTGCTACTGCTGGACTCCTCACGATGGTGTCGTCGCCGTCGGGGTGCCGCACCAGAAGACTGTCCTCGCTCAAAACTACCTTCTCGTCTACTCGCCACTATTACAAAAAAAAAACGTAAATAAAATAAAAAAAAAAAAAAAAAAAAAAAAAAAAAATTGAAGGAAATCCAAGAAGAAATCCGGATTTACCTCATACGTAGGTAAATCCAGTTCGTATTTTGTGAACCGGATTTACCAACGTATGAGGTAAATTCGGATTTCTTCCCGGATTTACGAATAAATCCGGATTTCTCTCGTTTTTTTACTCACTTTTTCCGGATTCAGTGAATTGTGAATGTTGAATCCGTTTTTTGTAAGTTTTGAGGGGTATTTTTGTCTGTTTTGGTAATTATGAGAGTGTGAGAGTGGAAGGGGGTTACCAAAAAAAATATCCTTCAATTTATCAGATTCAGCTTTATCTCTCTCTCTTTTTTTTAAATCGGTCATGTATTTACAAACGTTATAATGTACGGTCTGTCTTTAATTTTTAATTTGGAAAATACTTTTTTAGTGTGCAAAAACTATATATTATAGTATATTTTTTACGAAAGAAATTATTTTGAAGCGAAAACGAGAATACATTGATGTCAAAACATTTTAAATAAAAATTTATCTTGAGATAAAAAAGCACAAGTATAACTTTTGTAAATGAGAAATCATTTTAAAACCAAAATGAAAGGGAGATCAAACAAAAACATGAAAGCTAGATAAAAGAATAAATAAAAATAAATTTTAGTCATCAATTATTTTAAGAAAAAAAATATAATAATATTTTTCATTTGCGCCATATTTATACTTGCATTTCATAGAGGAAGATGGTGAAGAAGAAAAAGCAGAAATTTTTTCATTGGCATTTCCATAAAAAAAAAAAGAGAGAACAAAAATCATTGCATCAGAGCATTGCATCATATTAAGCAAAAAAGAAACAAGCAGAAGTTAGAACAGGAGCATTCCATTCATCAAAGCATCAATCACCGCATACACTTGCATTCAAACATCAAAGCATTATGTTTGCATTTCATAAACTACAAAGAAGAAGCAAATACAAAAGAACAAAGGCATTCCATAATATTCAAGACATCAATCATGGCATTACATGTGTCATTTATTGCATTGCTAAGCAAAATGTGGACGAACACAAGAAGTTAATCAAAACAGAAGAGCATTACATATCATCAAACACCAAAATTTTGCATTCGCATACCTGCACCTCATAAAAAGAGCAAAAGAAAAGAAGAGGAGAAAAGCCAAAAGAGCAAAAGAACAACAACTAGCAAAAGAAGAGAAAGAAGAGAAGCTAGAAGAAAGAGAAAAAGAGCAAAACAGAAAGAGAAACTCGGGCATTGCATTCATCAAATATAGACAAAAAAAAATTCATGCAAGCAAAAAGAAACTCCTGCATCACATCATGGCATTTGCATGCATTGGTTCGTTTTTCAATTGCAGACAAGTGAGAGAGAGGATAAACACTGCGGTGTTAATGCTCGCCTTCAGATTCCAGAAAATGCTTCCCCAAGTTGGGAGTTCAAAAAAAAAGAGAGAAACAAAAAGAGAAAAGAGAGCGCTCAGCGCGCATTGCGGATTGGAGCCTGAGAGATCATCGCCCCCTTCGCGCCTGTGTCTCACATCGTGTACGAGCAACGCGATGGACCGCAACCCCATGTGAGGTTCAACAGAATAGTTGTATCAGCCTAAGATACAGTGGACGCAGTGCATTAATCTGTATATCAGTTCCGGAGATGATAACGATCCCCCCCAGTCGCTCGAAAAGGCCAACAAGAAGCGTGCTCCTCAAAGCCATGTGCAAACTCGGATTCGTCAAGAGTTCGTTTAAGGATTACAGGTTTGAGGCAGCCTGGGCAATTTACCGCTTCCTGCGCGCAAGTGCCCATTTTACCTTTTCTGTCGGCACGTCAGTGTTCATTTACTGTTTTTGCATCGACACGAAAGTGTCTATCTTTCTAAAAAAAAAACAAAAAATAGGGAAAAAGGAAAAAGAAAATTCGGATTTCCCCAAGTGGACAAAATTGATATAATTCTTGAGTTCTTTATTTCTATTTTGCCTCGGAATATGTTTCGGCCAATTCATATTCCTTGTCAAAATCCAAATAAAGAGGGGCAACTGTCATACCCCAATTTTGTCCGACTAATTCAAAAAAATTATAAAAAATAAAAGAAATGTATTCTTGTGAGCGCCCAATTTTAACGGGTATTTTTCTCGTTTTCAAAAGAGCTCAAAAATATGTTTCGTCATGCTAGCGCATTATTTCTAATCGCGGAGCATGTTGTTGCACCGTTTTGTTCTCACGTGCGCGTGTTAGTTTTAATTGTATACGCGCGTTTAGTTTGGGCACTCATTATTTATTATTATTATTATTGTTTATTTTATTTTGACCAAACAAATAGATAATAGACAAAAAAAATATCTTTATTGTTTATATTATTACATTTTGTTATGCATTAAATAAAAATGATACAAATTTGTAAATCAGAATAAAAAAAATAGAGTTTCATTGGATGCTATTATTGTATTTTTAGAGTAAAATTCTTTTTTAGTTGTTTTTGCTTTTTCCCATTTTGACTAAAGTTAGTACCAATTTTACAAGCAAGGAGCTTGCTTCACGCCACTCCTCTGTTGCTTGCTCTCAATAGTGTATATTTCTCCACATCTTTACACATATACACACTACTACACAAAGACATACTAAATATACACTAGTTTGTTGCCTCCCTCACCCACTACTTCAAGCTACCCACATATGAACCTCCATCCAACCAAGCAAACGGACAGAAAAAAAAACAAAACATAATATTTCCCCTTCCATTCTCTCTCACTGTGTTTAATTTCTCCCTTACCTACCCCCACACACCTCCAAACCGTAGACTCCTCTCCCTCACTTCATCTTGTTTTTTTTTCTTTTCATCTCAAATCAACCTTCCCATTTCTCCTACACTAAAAAACCCTAACACACAACTCCCCTCATTTGCATCCCTCTTTCACATACTCCCTCCATTTTTCATTCAAAGTTCAAGCATCATCATCAAAGGGGGTACTTCTTTGAAGAACATTGGAGTTTTGTTGATTTGTGTCTAGTTTCATCTTCTCATCTCACTTTCTAGCTTAGAGCTAAGGTAATCCTTAAAACCTTGCATCATCTTTGAGTATTTCCTCAAAAATATAAAAAACATTCATCCTATCATCTTCATATTCTCATATTGTTGATTGTTGTTGGTGAGAAGTGTCATAAGCACTTTGACAAGCACTTAGGGAGGCTTGGGTGCTTATGGTGCTTCTCACCCCTGAATGATTGTTAATTTGTGTTGATTTGGATCTTAATCCTTTCCTTTCATGAAATAAAATGTTGTTTTATGGCATGTTGTATTTCGCATACTCATAGAAAAATAGGTTTTATGTTTGTTTTGTGCATCTCTTTGCCTAATCACATGAACCTTTACCAGAAATTGTAGTCTAGCTTGTTTTCCTATATTATCTCACTTGCTTTTTCAAAATAAATGGGTTTTTGGTTATGTATTTGGGTTTATATGCTTGTTTGTCATTTTAAGTTGATGATAGGCAATATGACTCTCACTTGTGCCTAGTGCACATTGTTTAAAGTGATGAGGATTGTTCTATGTGATTCAACATTTTTTTTGTAGTTTATATGCTTGGTTGTCATTTTAAGTTGATGATAGGCAATAGGACTCTCACTTGTGCCTAGTGCACATTGCTTAAAGTGATGAGGATTGATCTATGTGATTCAATTTAGTTTGTGTGTTTAGTTAATCTTTGCATTTTAATTTGTGGTTGATGATCTAGCAATATGACTCTCATTAGTGCCTAGTGCACCTTGATCTAAGTGGTGAAGATTGCTAGAAAGGACTCAATCTAGTTTATGTGTTCACTTGTTCTTGCGTTTTCTCATATTTCCTTGCATATTCACTCTTGTTTGCATAACTTTTACAAAATAAGAAACTCATTTCAAGCATGATAACATTCGGCCACGGGCCTAGGTTTAGGGTTCTTGAATGCTTTTGTTTATTTCATGATTTGGGGATGAATAATAGTGGATTTAGGGTATGTATGCTCCTAGGTTTTAACATAAAAAATTAGGGTTTGGGTTTGCTTTAATAAATTTGTCTTTGTTGATGATTGGCAAGGTGATTCACACTTGTGCGCTTGTGCACTTAATCTTAAGTGTAAGGATTGATCAAAGTGATTCAACATTCTTTGATACTTTGGTTGCAAAATAATTTGCTTGCTTATGCTTGCCAATGATCATGATTGAGGCAACTCTTTTGCTTGAGCTAACAATTTCATTGTCCACTCTCATATAAGAATATCATCAATACTTAGATAGGTCAATTCCATACATCATCTTCCAATAGATGTGCATTTAGATTCTCTTGCGTTTTGTAGAAATATTTGAGTATGGTTCTCGCCTAGCATCTTCCATTAGATGTGCATTTAGGTTCAATCTTGCCTACTCTTGCATTTTTGCTTAATGCCCAATTCAAGTTCCTTCCTTGCCTATCTATGTGTTGTGATCTAATATGTGTAGTTTAGGCTTGATCTTTGTTTGTGAATTCAAATGTTGTTGCTTAATGATTTGATTCCAATGATTCACTGGCGAATTTTCATAAGCATAAAGCAAGCTACTAGTGATAATCCATCACAACCTTTGTTGGTTTGATTATCATGAACGCGTCCAATTTCAAAAAGAATTTTTTAAGTATCAAAGAATCAAAACAAGTTATTAGTGGTGATCCATCATAACCTTTGTTAGTTTGATCACCATGAAAGCTTGCATTTTCAAAAGGCATTTTCAAAGAGAGTTTTAGTAATGATCACCCATAACCTTTGTTAGTTTGATCATTATGAACGCTCTTCATTTTCCAAAACCTCATCAAAAAGATCTTCATTTTTAAGGCTAATTAGAACTACGTCGCTTTGATTCCCATTTGGGATACGTAGGAGCGAGTCACGTTCTCTTCAAGCGCAACGAACAAAAATCCTTTTCGCAACCATAAACATTAGTATTTTTCATAACACAAAAATCATTTTTAAACTCATTGTTGCTAGTGGCTAATCAGAACCTTTGTTCGTCTAGCCATTGGTGGCAATGTCTTTTTCCAAAGAACAATAAGCGATGATCACTCATAACTTTGGTTAGTTTGATCATTCGTGCCAATTAATCTCTTTCGAAAACCATTTTCAAAAGATCAAATAAAGAACGAGTCGCTACTAACGGTCAATCAGAACCTTCGTTCGTCTGACTAGTGGTAGTGACTCTCATTTTCAAGAGTACTTAGTGGTGATTACCCATAACCTCTGTTAGTTTAATCATTCGCTGAATACTCGTCCTATTTCGAAAACTCACTAAAAAGATAAAAGACAAAAACCTTTTCATGACAACCAAGAACTACGTAGCTTTGAATTCTCCATCGCACCCGGAGATACGTAGGAGCGAGAGACCATCTCTCGTCAAGCGCCAAAAACAAAATTTTCATTAAGTTTTCCCATTCATCTTCGAACAAGAAATAAATAGGCAAATCTAGGTATTTTTCAAATCACACGTTAAAACCACACACTTAGTTAAAGGTTCCCTTTCGGTAGAAAGGACGTGTGCGGTGCTAATACCTTCCTCACACGTAATCGACCCCCGAACCTATATCTCTAGTTTTCAAAAGACCATCCGCCTTGTTCAAAAGATGTTTTGGTCTTAAAATTAAAATATTGGTGGCGGCTTCCAAATTTTTCCACGTTGTAAATCGAGAAACCCAAACCGGATTTTTCGGGTGCAACAATGATGTCCATAGGGAGATGTCAAGTAAGAGAGTTGATGTTCCATTTACCGTTATCGTCTGTTAGGTCGAACAAAAAAAGAGTAGTGTCCATCACATGGCCGGTGTCAACAAGGGCCATATATAGGTCCCAAGTGTTCACTTGAAAGCCAAGTATCCAACCAAAAATTAACATTTCTACCATTACCCACTCTCCAAGTGAAATTATTCATCAATTAATTGTCCCATGTAGAGCGCATCGCCTTTCATAAAGGGGAATCCACTGGCTTAGCCTCCTTGTGTTCCAACAAGTTATTTTTTCTACCATATTTGCTGATCAACACTTGACACTAGAGGTCTTGTGGATTATTCAGGACATTCCACAACAACTTCATAATAAAAGCGTCATTCATTTGCCTTGGCCTCTTAATACCAAGGTCGTCTTCACTCCTAGGGCGACAACAGATGTCCCATCTCACCAGATGAGGTTTTCTTTTGTCGCCAGTTTCACCCCAAACAAAGCCCTTCCAAACCTTTTCCACTTCATCACAAATGCTCTTCAAAAGGCTTGCATATTGCATACGAAAGTATGGTATCAAGCTTAGCACTGATTGAGCAAGGGTTACTCGCCCTGCTAGGCTGAGACAACCTTGCTTCCACCCACTTAGACGGGTTTGGATCTTATCAATGATGTTGCGGTAATGCCCTCTTATTGCACGCCCATTAATTAAATTAGCGCCCAAATATAGTGCCCTATGCCCACTGTTTCTGTAAACCCAGTGTGTTGGAGTATGTCATTCCTTAACTCTTGGTCAATGTTATTGTAGAAGAAGATTTGAGTTTTTTTGGGGGTTGATCTTCTACCCAAATGAGTCACAAAATTGATTGAGGCAATGCATAATGCAATGTGCTTGTTCAATAAAAGCTTCTACAAATAACAATAGATCATCTAAAAAGAGAAGATGGGAAATCTAGGGTTCATTCTTTCCTGCTATCATTGGCTTCCAAAAATAAGCTTTCACCTGATCTGCAATAATATGAGACATCATGTCCATGAAAATGACAAATAGATATGGAGAGAGGGGGTCCCCTTGCCGAATACCTCTAGAGGGGATAAGCTGTTAGTCTTTGCTTCATCATTCCATAAAATTTGGAGACTAGAAGAAGTAATGCAATTCTTAATGATATTTGTGAGCTTTGGAGGAAACTTGCACTCATCAAGGCATTGCATAATAAAGTTCCAATTCTACCTATCATATTTTTTTTCTAGATCTATCTTAGTAGACATAAAAGCTTTCTTACCCTTCATTCTATTCATATCGTGAACCATCTTATGAGCAATAATAATGTTGTGATGGATGTTTCTACCATTAATAAAGCTGGATTGGTAATGAGAAATCATACCACTGAGTAAAGGCTTGATACGATTGACAATCACCTTTATTAGAAGTTTATAAGTAACATTGCAAAGAGATATAGGCCTAAATTGAGTGACGAATTCCGGCTTGTCCACCTTTGGAATTAGGATGGTGAGAGTGTTATTTACTTCGTCAATTACTTCTAGAGGGTGGTGGTTAGTTCACGTTGTAAGTCAATTCCGAGCTTGACGATGAATTTCTTATAGCCATAATGAGTGATTTTTTTAATACCATTAATACGAGTAATTAATACAAGGAATCTCCCCACGATCAGGCGGTTCTTTTGGTGTCTCCAACAATGGTAGCAGAGGCGCGGTTGCCGCAAACGTGAAGTCCATGGCTTTAGTGATCGATCTCTACTACTAGAGGAAGATTACTTAATTCTTGTTGATAGAATTTATATATGCATGGTTGCTCTCCTTTAAACATTTATGTATTTTTTTTATAGGACTAAATCTGTTATATATATATATATATATATATTTATTTTATATTTCGGATTTGGTTCCTTTTTTATTCATTAAATATTCAAAATTGGCCCCTTAAACGTAAAATCTATACTAATATAATTTTTCTTGTCGTTTCTTTTTTTTATAGGCAATGTTAGTGGGGGAGGAGAGAATGTTAGTTTCTTGTCTTTTCTTTAAAATAGTTATATTACGAAAATTGTACTTATGTGGTTCATGTTTTAATCCATAATAACCTCTTATTTTGCAAAAATAGAAAACTCACACTGGTATATTTTTTGTTGGTATAAATCAGGTATCATCTGCGCAAGACTGTAGAGACTAATCCTTTAAGCTGGGTAGGATCACAATGGGCGGTAATGCCGGGTATAGTTTTTATTTATAACATAAGGCACCCATCAAAACAAAACAAAAATAAGAGAGGCCTAATTGAGTCTCAATTATGTAGTTTGGTTGGTGAACTAAAAGACACTAAAACAATGTTAAACAAGAGATGCTTATCGGATAAAAAAATGTTAAACAAGAGATCCTTAGAGAAATTTGATTTTTGAAAGTTAATTGTTTCGTTACACGAAACGCTCCCTAGCTAGACCAGTCTCTACTAGGGTTTTGGAGCTTTGTGGTGCCTTGCTCCCTAGTACACCTAGGCCGCAGGTGTTACTATAGAGCAGTTCTCATTCTCTGCTTTCAATTTTCTCCCATGATGCTGACCTCTCACATCAAGTCTTCTGCTGCCATCACCATTGATCGCCTTTCCTCTAGTCTGCAAGTGTACCGACCCCCACCAACTCATCCTCCTGTTCACCCACCAGACCCATCCTCTTGCTCAGTGGTGGTGCCTATTAAACGGGTGTGGTTCATTAGTGTTCATGGTGCCTAAGATGCAAGTTGTAACTTGACCAAATCAACTTGACTCGGTCAAATCAACTTGTTGACCAAAAATTATTTAGCAAAATGGCTTGCCTGGTGTTGAAGCCGATTGCACAGTGCCTAAGATGCAAGTTGTAACTTGTAACCAATTGAAATATTTTGATGTGTTGGTACATTGACAAAGATATATTATACTTAAGTCATTCATTTTTTCTCTTTTTGTTTAAAAACCCTTTTAATCTATTAATTATATTTATTTATTATTTACTTTTATACTTACATACATGTGTTATTATATCTGTATTACGCATATATCTTATTTAATATATAATAATTTGTATCATATTCCATAAATTTTAGATTCTATATAGTATTGAGTATGAATAATTATTCATTTTAAAATTTATATCAATATTCATTTAATTCATATTGAAAATTGAAAATATTGACATTGTGATGAAACTAATCAAAACTATAACAAACAAAGATTGACAGAAAGAGAGAATTTGTGAGTGTTTGTATTTCTCTTTTCAAGTGTACCTTTACATATGAGATTGAGCCCTATTTATAGGGTGAGGAATGGAGAATGAGTAGTCAACCATAAAGGCCACTACACAATGATATTATGGAGATGATTGGATAAACTCAATGGACATCCAATATCTAATTTTCATAACACTCCCCCTTGGATGTCCATTGAGGATATGCCTCATTAAAACCTTACTAGAAAAAACCCAGTGGGAAAAAATCTAGTGAAGGAAAAAGAGTACATATGCTTTTACAATATTTATTTATTTCTCCCTATCATCCAAACAATCATTTTTGAGACGGTGAAGACCAATCTTTTGTACCAGCTGTTCAAAAATCCTGCTTGGGAGCGATTTTGTGAAAATGTCTGCAAGATTATCACATGAACGAATTTGTTGAATGCTTATATCACCATTCTTCTGAAGATTATGAGTGAAAAAGAATTTTGGAGAAATATGCTTTGTTCGATTTCCTTTAATGTAGCCCTCTTTCAATTGAGCAATGCATGCAGTATTATCTTCATAGATTGTTGTTGCATCTATTCTTCTGGAAGACAAACCACAAGTCTCTTGTATGTGTTGAATCAAAGACCTTAACCAAACACATTCCCGACTTGCTTCATGTAGTGCTAAAAGTTCTGCATGATTTGATGATGTTGCTGTTATGGTCTGTTTCACAGATCTCCATGAAATTGTTGTACCACCACAAGTAAATAAGTAACTTGTTTGTGATCTACCATTATGAGGATCAGACAAATAACCTGCATCTGCATAACTTGTTAGCTCTAATTTGGGTACTTTGGAATAAAACAAACCCATATTCATTGTGCCTCCGTTCCAATGTCTTCGTGTGGGTGAAGTACTATATCTTGCTAATAGATTAACAGAAAATGATATATCAGGACGCGTATAATTAGCAAGATACATTAGTGCTCCAATTGCACTGAGATATGGTACTTCAGGATCAAGTGGATCTTCACCCTCCTCTCGAGGTCTAAAGGGACCCTTTTCCACATCTAGTGATCTAACTACCATTGGAGTAGACAACGGATGAGATTTGTCCATGTAGAAACGTTTTAATATTTTTGCTACATAAGCCTCTTGATGCACAAAAACTCCATTTTTCAAATGCTCAATCTGTAATCCTAGGCAAAACTTTGTCTTTCCCAAATCCTTCATCTCAAATTCTTTCTTTAAGCAATCTATTGCTTTTGGAAGCTCTTCAGGAGTTCCAATAATATTTATGTCATCAACATAAACAGCAATTATGGCAAATTATTTTCCTGATCTTTTTATAAAAATACATGGACAAATGGGATCATTTGTGTATACCACATGCGTCCAGACTGTTTTAGCCCGTAGAGAGACTTATTCAATTTGATGGAGCAGTTCTCTCGAGGTTCAGAGCTATGTGCCTCAGGAAGGTTAAATCCTTCAGGGAGCTTCATGTAAATGTCACTATCAAGTGAGCCATATAAATAGGTTGTGACAACATCCATCATATGCAAATTAAGCCCTTCATGTGCTACAAGGCTAATTAAGTACATAAAATTACTTGCATCCACTACAGGTGAATATGTTTCATCAAAATCAATTCCAGGTCTTTGCGAAAACCCTTGAGCAACAAGTCGGGCTTTGTATCTTGCAATTTCCCCATTCTCATTCCGTTTTCGCACAAAAACCCATTTGTATCCAACTGGTTTGACACCATTAGGTGTTCGAACTACAGGTCCAAAAACTTTTCGCTTGTAAAGCGAATTTAATTCTGCTTCAATTGCATCTTGCCATTTTGGCCAATTCTCACTCTGTCTACAATCTCTAATGGATTTTGGTTCATGATCCTCATCATCATTTATCTCATTTAGCGCTATATGATATGCAAAACTATCATCAACATTGACTTCATGTCTGTTCCATTGTATTCCATTAGTGACATAATTTATTGAGATCTCTTTATTTTCATGATTTTCAAGTACTGACTGTCCTTCCGGGACGAAATGTCAATCATGTCTCAGAGATTCTTTGAGAGTTTCTATATCCTCCTCGGGACCATCTTTCTTTTTAGCTCCTTTTCTTGTTCGAGGATTTTTGTCTTTGGAACCGATCGTCTACCACGCAGCTTGGCGCGGTTGAGACTCATTTGCAATATTAGATTGTCCAACAGGGACATCTATTTTTATTGGAGCATTAGCAGCTGGTATATATGATTTGGTTACACCTTTTGGATCAGTAAATTCATTTGGAAATTGATTTGCTAAGCTTTGCAAATGAATTATCCTTTGAACTTTAAGTTCACATTGTTTAGTTCGAGGATCAAGATGAGACAAGGATAATTCATTCCAATTGATCTCTTTTTTCAGCTGCTTATTCTCTCCCCCTAATGTTGGGAAATTTGATTCATCAAAATGACAATCAGCAATCGAGCTGTAAATGAAACTCTTGTTGTTGGTTCAAGATAATTTATAATAGACGGAGATTCATATCCAACATATATTCCCAACCTTCTTTGTGGACCCATCTTAGTGCGTTGTGGTGGAGAAATTGGAACATACACCGCACAACCAAAAATTCGAAGATAGGAAATGTTTGGTTCTTGACCAAAAACTAATTGTAAAGGGGAAGAGTCATGATAACTAGTTGGCCCGATGCTAATCAAGTTTGCAGCATGCAAAATTGCATGTCCCCAAGTGGAAATTGGAAGTTTGCATCTCATGAGAAGTGGTCTTGCAATTAACTTTATTCGCTTAATAAATGATTCTGCAAGACCATTTTGTGTATGAACATGTGGTACAGGATGTTCAATGTCAATTCCAATGGATGCACAATATTCATTAAATGCTTGAGATGTAAACTCAGCAGCATTATCAAGACATATTTTCTTGACAGAATAATCAGGGAAGTGAGCTCTTATTCGAATTAGTTGAGCTAGCAATCTCGCAAATGCTTGGTTGCGAGTTGACAAGAAGCAAACATGTGACCATTTAGTTGATGCATCAATTAAAACCATAAAATATCTAAATGGTCCACACGGTGGGTGTATTGGCCCACAAATATCACATGTATACGTTCTAAAAAGTTAAGAGATTCACTTCTAACTTTTGTTGGTGATGGTCTAATTATCAACTTCCCTTGTGAACAAGAGGTACATGAGAATTTATTAGATTGAAGAATCTCCTGGTTCTTCAATTGATGACCACATGAATTTTGAATTATTCTTCGCATCATTATAGACCCGGGATGGCCCAACCGGTCATGCCAAACAACAAACTTTTTGTGATTTGTAAACTTCTGGTTTACAACGTGTGCTTCAATTGAACTGATATAAGTGTAGTACAAACCAGAAGAAAAGGCGGGTAGCTTTTCCACTACACTTATTTTTTCCAAAGTATGTCTTGTTATATAGAGATATTCAATATCTCATTCATCTCTTGTATCAATATGATATCCATTTAGACGGATATCTTTGAAACTTAATAAATTTCTACTAGACTTAGGGGAATATAATGCATTCTCAATGCGTAAATTTGTTCCCCGAGATAATAGTATATTAGCTCTTTCGGAGCCTTCAATTATCTTTGAAGAGCCAGATATAGTACTAACGTCGGTTTCTCGCTTTACTAAATAAGAGAAATATTTTGCATCCTTTAAAATTTTATGGGTAGTTTCGCTATCAACGAGACACATATCTCCATTATTTATGCTAGTGTCAATACTCATTCTATCCAAAGAGAAAGAAAAAAAAATGATAAGAGAGAAGCATGAGAAGGAATAACAAATTTATGATTGCATTATTTGAACATAATATGGAAGTTGAAAACACACTTAAATATAAAGCTATATTATTATTAGCATAGGAAATTCAAAACATTTTATTATCATAGGAAATTCAAAGACATTTTATTATGTTATTATTTAGGAAAAACTACTTCTTGACTATACTTCCATCCACAATAAGGTGATCAATGCTTCCATCAAGGTCAGCAAAGAAATCAGTAAGCAATCAGTAACATCCAAATGAGTAGCATCTGTATTACCATCATTATTTTTAATTGATTGTTGATAGACATCGACAAGATGTTTTTGAGTACGATAGGTACAGCTCCAATGACCTTTGCCTCCACAACAGTAGCGAATATTTTCATTATTTTTTTTTGCTACTCTGCCCATCTTTGTCATTCTTTTCAATATTTTCCACTTCTAGTGGGAAAAAACGTGTTATTCGAATTTTCACTATGATCAAGATAATGATCAAGATCGCGATCACATATCTGCCAATAATGATCGTGTGTCGCTACATTCACTTCTGGGAACATTACTAGAGGAACATGCCTCATGAATTTTAATTAAAAGTTAATTATTTTATTATCATGTGTTGTCACATCTACTTCTGGGAATGGACCATCAAAGTTTGGTTGATTTTTCCTTGTACACAAGAACATAATGGAAACAAATTTACCATAAACATAACAAATCTCCAAGAGCCTGCAAAAATTTGTGCATCTACCATATGGTCAACACATAAGGGATCTATTCAATCAACATATTATTTAAAGAATGCTAATAAGAAAGAAACTAATAATAAAATCCAAGTGCATCTAGAAGGTGCAAATAACGAAATCCATTTAATGATTACATAATGAACAGAATGGGCAGAGATCAAAAAGAATTAATCATATATACTAGAAGGTAAAAAGGTAGTCCATTGGTGATGCATCTACTGAAGGTTTTACATAGAAATAGAAGGTTTGTATAAAAAGAAAAAAATAGAAGATCAAATATCATTAGAGATAAGGATCATATAGATAAGGTATCAAGTTTGGAAGTTCAAAATATCATTAGTTTTTTTTTTTTGAAGCAAAATTGTGCTGGAAACTTAAATAGCATATCCAAAAGAACAAGACCAATATAATATTCGAAAACGTAGTTGTGATCTTCAGGTATATGAAAACTAGAGCAAGTACATCTTCAAATATCAGTATACAATTCTTTGACATTAGCATCTCTAGGAAAAGGCACTCCATACTGCACAACAAGTATATCATGGAACAAGCAACGACCGATATTACCTTAGATTGGTAGAACTTCGTGTTGATAACGTGTGATGAAACTAATCAAAACTATAACAAACAAAGATTGAGAGAAAGAGAGAATTTGTGAGTGTTTGTATTTCTCTTTTCAAGTGTACCTTTACATATGAGATTGAGCCCTATTTATAGGGTGAGGAATGGAGAATGAGTAGTCAACCATAAAGGCCACTACACAATGATATTATGGAGATGATGGGAGAAACTCAATGGACATCCAATATATAATTTTCATAACAGACATACAATATTAGATATTTCATCGCTTTTTAAGTGTCATTTAGAGTCGCGGCCAATCTAATGACCATGCCGATCCGATCATCGATTGGCGCGATGGCCGACCGCCTGCTTTCGATCGATCGCGGTTCGGTTTTAATAACATTGGTCGGTTGTCTTTAGTTGTATTAGGGTATTGATGATTTATTTTAGGTTAGTTCATTAGGATCTTAGTTGGTTCACGTGGTACTCTTATGCTTACTCTTATTATTTAGGAGTTTCCAGCTAGACATAGTTTGGTTGTTGTCCTTAATGGACTTGATGGTGATTCCTTTGTAAGCTAGCTGCTTACACTTTGTGTAATATTGGCGGCCCTTGCCCAGGTCATTACAATATTGCACATATGATCAAAAAGAAGTCGTTTGTTTCTTTTCAGAAGATCCCATTTTCTCTTCCTAAATTAAATGTTATTTCAATTCTCAACTTTGTTTTCATTTTCAAAACCTCGCCTTATTTACTATTAACATTAATAACTATCCTTACTTTCAAAATAGTCTTTTTCAACATTAGATATCTTTTAGCTCCTATACTTGCATCCAGCATCACGCGTCATAGTCACGGTCACTTTTCAATCCTCAAGACTTTTCTATGTTGAAACTCTGATATTTGCTTCTAAAGTTAGAAATTTTTTGAGAACTTTTTTTTGAAACAATCAAAAAATCATTTAAAAAACCTATAATGTCTTAAATATTAAACATTTTAGTAAAGAAACCATTTTTTTTAGATAATCAAATATCTCATTGAAAGGAAAGATAAGCCACTTACTACTTACAATGAGAAAGAAAAGAAAGGAAGGGAGGCTCTCAAAAAACCTTCCAAAGCCAAAACCCCTCTTTAAAAAAAGACAATGGAAGGAAAAAGAAGACTCACATGCAGAGAGATGTGCAACAGTGAAGAAATGACCCTAATTCACTGTTTCTCCCCCTACTAAAACCACCTGAGTGTTTACAATCCAACTAGAGAAAATAAATTACAACATAGAGAAACATCCCAACGGACAATGAAACCAATCCGACCATGTTACGCTACAATTTCTTCCCTTCCTCGCCTTGAACCAACACCACGCCAAATCTTTAATGCCCGCCAACATTGCTGGAACTGAAGCTACCTCACCTTTAAAGATTACCTTGTTTCTCGCCATCCAAATGTTCCAAATTGTCGCCATCCAAATGAGGTGTTTGACGCCTCTCAACCGTTTCCCTTTTACCAATTTTCCAAACTCCACATAATGATTTGTTAAGCTGTCAGTGTCACCAAACAAACTCCCCATCCAATCAAAAACGCTCCTCCATATATTCTTTGCAATTCCACAAGTCATGAATAAATGTTCCACCGTCTCCTCCTCTCGAAAACATAGCACACAGCTTAAGTCATTTTGTGATTGTATTATCCCTCGTTTATGTAAAGCAACTCTAGTGGCGACTCGCTGAAGTAAAACCCTCCACGCAAAAATTTGTATTTTGACTAACGTCACATTTCCAAATTT
This sequence comes from Oxytropis ochrocephala, assembly GCA_020916435.1. Lineage (NCBI taxonomy): Eukaryota > Viridiplantae > Streptophyta > Magnoliopsida > Fabales > Fabaceae > Oxytropis > Oxytropis ochrocephala. The sequence continues at coordinate 45,945,070 of CM037091.1, forward strand.
TTTGCATGCAAAGAACAACTCCGGATCATTGAATATATGCGCCACTGCGAAAAAAAAAAACAACAAAGAATCATAGCATTTTTTTACCGAGAAACCACCTAACGCGTCCGGCACCCAAAGACCACTGTCAAGGCTTGCATTGCCGGCGGCTATAGGTCGCAAAGAAAGATCAATAATTCTTCTTGCGCAAAGAATCAGCGAAACCGATCGGATCGATAATTATGCAGCAGTCCATTGGTCTGCAGATTTTTCCACGCCCATCCCGCTTCCGTCCATTGCCCGAATGCGTCCACTGTTGCCTCTTTGTACCTGCAGCAATTATATAACTCCGGAAATAGAGTCTCCAGCCGATCCATGCCTATCCAAACATCCTTCCAGAACCTCGTTTTCTTGCCGTTTCCCACTTTAATTTTTACTAATTGTTTAAACCAATCTTCTTGCAAATGTGTCTCCTCTCCAAGAAGGCACAAGTCCCTCCACCACAGTGATTTCTTCTCCCAACCTCTCCTATGTTCCACCATATCGGGCCATCTTTCCTTTAAATCATACTTTTCTACTAGGACCCCCTTCCAAATGGCATTGATGTCCTCAACCAAAATTCTCCACCTCCATTTTGATAATAATGCCACATTAAACAGCTCCAAATTTTTAAATGCCTAACCCCCGCTTTTCTTTTGGTAAACAGATTGTCTCCCACTTCACCCAAGCTACCTTCTTATTATCTTCATCACCCCCCCATAGAAACCTTCTTTGTATTTTAGTAATCTCTGCAATGACTTTTTTTGGTGCTTTGTAAAAGGAGAAAAAGTATAAGGGGAGAGAGGCAAGTACCGAATTGATAAGTGTAACACGACCCCCTATTGACAATTGTCTGCTCTTCCAATTACTCAATCTGACTTTCATAGAATCAATAATCGGTTGCCATGTAGACATTCGCCTCGGATTTGCCCCTACCGGAATTCCCAAAAATTTGAATGGAAACTCTCCCAATTTGCAAGCCAAAAACTGTGAGATTCCTTCCATCACTCTGTCCTCCAAATTCAACCCGACGACACTACTCTTTGCGAAGTTCACCTTTAAGCCCGAAGCCATCTCAAAACTTCTTAGTATCGCTTTCCAACACCAGATGCTCCTATCTCCCCCATCACAAAACAATAATGTGTCATCGGCGAATTGCAACAATTCAACCGATATTACATTATTGATGCGAAACCCTTGAAGGTTATCCGATTCTAACCATTTTTATTTGCATTAAAACATGTATCAAATTCTTTTCAAGCTAACTAGCCAAATGTATTTGAGACTTTTGATTGATCTAAAACGAAAATCACTTAAAACTTGTCAAAATCATTTATTTTTCAAGAATCTATCTTTCTACCTTATAAAACTAAATACTTTTACATATGTTTGGATGAAGTGTTTTTTTTGGGAGTAATGTAATTTTAAAGGGGAATTGATATATTCTACCTTAAAATTTGAATTAACATATTTCAATTTCCTCCAAAAGAAAAAATATTTTATCCAAACACAAGAGACCTAATTGCTATAACTTTCATTCATAATAATAAAAAGACCAATTCAAAACTTTTGGTACACAAATGAGTAAAAGTATAGTTTAAACGTTGTCTTACTGTATCTTTTATCTCCTGAAAATGGGGCCATGAGGCTTGACCTGTTTAAGATTAATTACAAGACACAGCACCGTAGCATGTAAAGATTTCCACTAGGAAGTGTCTGCAAAAAGTGCTGCATACAATTCAAAGGTGCATAAAGGAAGATGATTACAAGGCATGAAATAAGGCATTTTGAATCATTATTAACTACTCCCACCAGCTAGCTAAGCCACTATGAAACTGCACTTGTTCGATTTCCCGTATATAAAAACCACTATTTTTATGTTTTCTCTTTAGCCTTACACCCTGTAGATGTTTTTTTTTTTGACAAACTACAACCTGCAGGAGATGTTAATTATTAATCATGTGTTAAAAGATGAAAATGTTAGGCAAAATCTCTTATCTTTTTTAGTGCAAAGTTGGAAGTTAGAAGCAATTCCTAATTTTTTTTTATAGACAAATATTAGTTGTTAATGTTTCAATAGTGAGATTTTAAACCTAAAAAATCTCCTTCTCCAACTCCTTCAATCAACTACTTATATGACACCTTATAAACTGCAATTCCTAAGTAGTTACTCCCTACGGTCCACAATATAAGATAAAAAACACTTTTTAGATTCATTGAATAAATGATGCATCTAACCTAAAATGTAGACTACATACATCATTTATTCAATGAACCTAAAAAATGTTTTTCTCCTATATTATGAACCAGAGGGAGTATGAGAAATGCGATGTATACCCCACTATTTTGTCTCATAATTAATCCAATATTAACTTTATTAGGTGGTATGACAAGGCAATCTCCTTATTTTGGAAAAGAGCAAGAGAAGGAACAAATTCCTTTTGTAGCCGGCGGAAAAGAAAGAATTGAAAGGAATTCAACAAAATCACTTTTAACTAAAATCAATTCTACACACTCAACAGTTACAGTAATCAATCTGGTACCAAAGCCATATTTTCATCACTCGCATGTTTCACCTAACACAAATAGGATAGTGCCGGCACTTTTCGAGGGACGAAGAGGATCCTTTCAAAGATTTTTTTTGAGGATTCTCCGTAGGACGTCGATGAGTCCTCGTGCACGAGATTTATTTTTTTTCGATAAATTGAAAATAATAGAAATTCATCTTTGCAAAGAAAGATAAAATAGGAAAGTTCATCATATTAGTAGTTGTGCAGTGTTGGGTATTGACTATTGAACATCATCTCTCTCATTTTTTCCATGTATATTAGTTGTTTTTTTTAATTAAGGATGCAGATCACATACTCCTTTCAGACTTGCCTATAAGCAACAAACTATTTTTAAATTCATTGAAAAGTGAGTCCAAATACATCACTTTTGAAGAAGAGTATTTGTGAAATTTTTTAATTTTGCATGGACTTATTTCAAAAAAATATTTTGCAAAGACTTATTGAAAAAACTGCTATATTTACAAGGTCAAAAAACATATTTAAGCCAATTTAAAAAGTTATTTATCGTTTATATACAAGTCCGAAGAGAGTATGACAATAATGTTACTATAGATCCTTTTCCACTAAACTGGTAGAAGCTTGGAGAGTTGTTTGGGATGTTATCTGACTTGTTTTTATTTTGGTGTGGGTCCTCGATTGGATGAGGTAGTTGAGCTCTTAGTATTGTAAATTGTAATGAGATCTTATGCTATTGTTTGGTACTAGTTTGACATTCCCCATATTTGTATTTATTTATTTTCGTACATTTTGCCACACTGTTGAGTGTCGGTGTTTTTCATTTGTATTTATTTATAATCTTTGATTTGAATAATGTTGTCAATGTAATTAAAAAATGTTTGAATATTTTGTCAATGTAATTAAAAAATGTTTGAATGAAGGTGGCAAAGTAATTTGAAACCACAAATACCCTGTGGATAAAACTAATGATGGACACCAAAGGAGTAGTGTCTATGGATAAAATAAGTGGGTATTTGAATTACCTAATTGTTAAGTAGCTAAAATTACTTAATAATTTTTATAATAAATACGTTTTTTTTACCAATTTATAATAAGTACCTAGTTACATATATTTAAGTATTTTGCATATCTTTTTATCAACTAATATATGTAATCAAATATTTTATAAGCTTAGTTGCCTTTATTTTGGGTACCTTGTTATTGTGCGTAATATCTACTAACTTTGCCGATAAATAATTTTGATTGGAAACTCTAACGACCATGTGTACCTGACTTTAACAGTCCTTGTGATTTTTCCCTTTTAATACAGTTTTGCACATCTAAAATTTGAACTCGAGATATTGAGGTGAGATTAAAACAAGTTATCGAACCCATGCAAAATAAGTACCTAGTTACATATATTTAAGTATTTTGCATATCTTTTTATCAACTAATTATGTAATCAAATATTTAATAAGCTTAGTTCACTTTATTTTGGATACCTTGTTATTGTGCGTAGTATCTACTAACTTTGCCAATAATAGTCTTGATTGGAAACCCGAATGACCATGTGTACCCGACTTTAACAGTCCTTGTGATTTTTCCCTTCTAATATAGTTTTGCACACATCTAAAATTTGAACTCGAGATCTTGAGGTGAGATTCAAACAAGTTATCGAACCCATGCAAAATAGCTTTTTAATTATTAAATGCATTATTCGATATCTAAATTAAAGTACCTGATTTTGTTTACTGTAAAATATCTGGAAAAAGATTATTGAAAGATAATATCAAAATTTACTGTAAAAAAATTATAAATTTACTCATTTTGATCAATTTTTGTTGGTGAGAAATATGGGGAAAACACCCCAAATGAACGAAACAACTACACGAACAGAGATCCCTCTATATCCTCACGAAGGGGCGAGAGGATTAAAGGAGGGGCAGAATCATAAATAATACAATGACAATTTAAAGAGAGACTATGCTTAACTAACACATCAACAACCTTGTTGTGCTCCCTAGATATCTTGGACCACCTAATATCATCTTCTTCATTAAAAATTCCTCTAATGCCATCAATAATTGGAGAGAGGGAGTGGTTGACAGTTGAAACATCAATAACTGCATTCAACGCACTCGGATTGAATTATCATCTTCCTCCAACCCTTACCCCATGCGATTCGCAAACCATGGACAATAGCTAAAGCTCCAGCTTCCAAAACAGAGCACACCTACAACTAAACAGAAAATCACATCTGTGATTTCGCATCACCCCACCACAACCAGCTACAGTTCCATAGTCACGCACAGAGGCATCAACGTTTAACGCTCACTACAAAAAAAGACAGGATTAGCCGGAGGAGGGGCCCAATTGTTGAAAAACTATTCATCTATGTTTGTATTCAGTGGGTCAAGGCTTCTAATAAGAGTTCTGCCATGGATAGTTGATAACTATCATTTATGATGGTTATTACTTGCTCTTTAAGCTTGATTTTAGGTGAAATAATAAGCATGTTGTGTGATTTCTCCTGTAGTTAAGTGTTTAGGTTAGAAATAATTGTGCAGGACTAAAATGGTTTTAATTGGGCATTTTGATGCCCTTGTGCGTTTAATTGCGTTTTGGTTAAGTGCTGCAGCAACAAGAGCGAGCGCAATTGCAAAATGCGAAAGATGAGAGAGAAAGATCAAGGAAACACGGAAATTGAGGCAAGGACAGCTGTCAGAGTTGAGGGAGCACGGAATGGAGTGACCTCATAAGAATATTCCAAGTTTGCCCTTTAACCTAGGGAAATGTGCCTCCATTAGGTCATTTCTAGGGTTGTGTACCTAAGACACTATATAAGGATGTTTTTCATTCCTCATTTGTATGCTCTGCCGTCAGGAAGGAAGTATATATAGAGATAGCTTCCCCTCTTTGTGTGCAAGCTCACTACCAAATACCAAATTAATTCATTGCTGAGACTATTGCTGCAGCTTCACTGGAGTTACATTTTCTTGGTGGATTCTACTCTGGACGAGCTGGATCAGTCCTCCATTGATATCTTTGGAGCTCTTCTACTGTTCTCCCGTAGTAGTATACATTCTTACCTTGAAATTTGTAATAAGACTTCTACTATTTTGTTTAAGTTGTTTTCCATGTTTTGTAAGCTCAATATGAGCTAAATCCTCATAGTCGAGATGTTGGATCTGATGTAGTTGAATTATTATGTGATTTATGAAGTATGTTCAATGTTATGCATTTTACCTTGTGTGTGACACTATTTCCATTTTAGAGTAGGATTGGCCGTCTATTCTAAATAGAATTTATAAATTCAGAGATGGTTTGTAAATTTATCTCACAAGGTAATATGAATAGTGTTTATTAAAAGAGATTTTAATGTTCCTTGCTTAAAGCCTAGAGATAGGAGGGCAAAACCCATAAGGTGAATACTGCCGGTCCTCAAGCAACCTAGGAGGTACTCCTTTAGGGTTTAAAGATAAACTCTTGCGAGGAAAACCTAGTGTGAAGTATTTGAGAAAATATGTCTTATTGCTGCAGCACCTAATGCTGCAGCATTGAACATACCATTAATTGCATTTTAAGGAAGCTACTAAAGTGAATGCATCTCAGCTTGTTCTCATCACTGATTTCCATTACCCTTTACTTTTACTACTGTTTATGTTACTCAAAAACTTGTGTGTCAATTACTTTATCACTAATTTGTTAGCCAAATTAAACTCTCAAAATTAAGCATAATTCCACGTGGGAACGATCACACTTATTCTATATTACTTGTTTGGACAGTGTACACTTGCACTATACCACATTTTTCACAACAATAGTCGCATACACATGTTCCTGAGCACGAATCAGAATGGAACGAAAGGAGGTAGACTGATTAGAGAAGATGAACGCATTTCGGGCGTGCCAAATACTCTCCAAAATGAAACCGAAGGTAATTAAGACTCCAATTTTTGATTTGATTTCTATGATTGAGTTTTATATTTGCTTCTAACCATAGATTCCAATCTTTTGATGTAAAAAACCCCAAACTGTTAGGGATTTGCAAACAGTTCCACAACAGTCTAATACGGTTACTATCCCGAAATGTGTGAAACAGGGACTCCTTGTCACCTCTGCAAATTGGGCAAAGGCTACAATTCAAGATATGTCTTCTAAATATTTCAGAGTTTGTTTTAAGAATTTCATGCATCACTTTCCACAGAAAAAACACACACGTTCAGGCTTAGGCCACTTCCAATCGAGTTGAATCTGCAAGTAGGGTTTAGGAATACGCTTTCTCATAGCAAGGTATGCAGACTTCGAACAGAAAACACTATCAACACTATGTCTCCAAAGGAAAATATCATCAAGGTTGCTGAGTATAGGAGGAGGCAGAGACATAATATTCTCCATTTCATCTCCAGGTAAGAATGACCACCAACCAATCTATCCAAATTACTGTTTCCATTAACAAAATCACTAACCCGTCGCTAACAAATATTGTCATTAAGGTCTTGAATTATAGAGGAAGGTAAAGGAGCGGTATTAAAATTCCAATCGTCTTCCCAAAATCTAGTTGTTTCCCTATTCCCAATTTACCACATCAAATTACTTCTAAAGATATCCCAATTGTTCCATATTCCTTTCCAAAAATTCGAGCCAGACTTGTTTGTATTGATTCCAGGAAATTCAGCATGTCTAGTAGTAAATTTGGCTCTAATAATATTTTTCCTAAGAGTAGTAGGCTAAGAGCATAGATTCCAAGTGGCTTTCATCGTAGATATGAGGTTTAAGTCTCTCATAGATCTTAACCCCAAACCCCCCTCAGTCTTAGGTTGGCAGATTTTATCCCAGCTAATGGGATGGAATTTACTTTGCTCATCCTCTTCACCTCAAATGAAACCACGACAAATCTTATCAATATCGTCACACACTCCCTTCATAATATTACAAGATTGCATGACATACGTTGGGAGTGCTTGAAGCACAAATTTTGTGAGAGTAACTCTACCTGCTAGGGAAAGAGTCCTAGCCTTCAAAGAAGTAAGTCTTTGGGTTACTTTATCAATGACAAATTTGAAAGTATTTTTGATCACCCTCTTATGGAGAATAAGAACCCGTAGATATTTTTCCAGATCATTTGTGCTCTGGGAACCACACCCTTCTCTAATTTCCAACTTTAGGGGCTGAGGAACATTATCAGAAAAGTAGATTATGGTCTTATCAAGACTAACCTATTGGTCTGGGGCATTGCAGAAGCTATGCAAAGCCTTATTGATCACTTCAGCTTAGTCTACAGAGGCTTCAACAAAGAGTAATAAGTCATCGACAAAGGCAAGATGAGAGATAGGAGGACATCTCCGGGTTAACTTTATAGGGGACCCATTGTTGATCCTAACTTCAACTTCAATCATGTGGAAAAAGCGATCAAGACAGTGAACAAACAAATAAGGAGACATAGGATCACCCTGTCTAATTCCCCTGGATGGAGAGAATTCCTTGAGAGCTTCCCTATTGCAAAGCAATTTCATTCTAGGAGATGAAATACAATGCCATATCAAAGTAATCACCAAAGTAGGATAGTCAATCTCCTAGAGAGTATCCCTAATGAATGACCACACAAGTTTTTTTTTTGGTCAAAGACCACACTAGTCTATCATAAGCTTTTTAACAGTCAACCACTCATTTTGATCAAGTCCTAGAAGGGTAGTTCACTTGGTTACGCTAATTACTAACAACTTTGTCTATAAAAAAACTCATTTTGATCAAATTCTGGTTACACAAATTGGATATAAAAAAAGGATTATGTTATTTAGTTTCTTTTTTGGGGAAATTACACTCACCTCCCTTAAGTTTTGGTCAAATGTCACACACCTCCCCTCTAGTTTTAAATTGAACAATGACCTCCCTTAAGTTTTGGTCAAATGTCACACACCTCCCCTCTAATTTGAAATTGAACACTCACCTCCCCTGAAGTCTAGTTAAATCCCACACACCTCCCCTCTAGTTTTTTCTTGACATTAACCTCCCCTCAAATTATTGGATTATTTCCAATCCCTAAAATTTAATACACCATTACAAAGACTTCTTCTACTCCTGTGCAATTTTCTTCATCTTTCTCCTTCATTCACATTTTCTAGTTTTGAGTAAGAATTCATCACAAAGATTTGTAGTAGGTTTACAGAAGAAGATGGGAGATAAAACTAGTGCAGCCTATCGACAGTTTTGCAAAGTTGGGAAGTCAAAATTAAATAGATAAAGTAGCTAATGCACAACACAAATGAGTACAAAAGGGGAAGAGCTCTCATTTGAAATAAATGACCTATAAGATTTAACCTTTGATGACCGAAGAAAATAAAGGAAATGGATGTGCAAGTATAACACAAGTCAAGAACACATGATTATATCTTCAAATACTATTAGAAAATTGTATTTGACCAAAACTTAAGGGAGGTGAGTGTTCAATTTAAAATTAGAGGGGAGGTGTGTGACATTTGACCAAACTTAAGGGAGGTCATTGTTCAATTTAAAACAAGAGAAGAGGTGTGTGATATTTAACTAAAACTTAAGAGAAGTAAGTGTAATTTCCCCTTTTTTTTGTCCATCCTTTTCGTCGTTCTCTTTATGCCATCTATGCCACCTCCACGCTATCCTTTTTTTTATTTTTTTATTTTACCGTTAACAAGAATAAGAATAATATAATCCTTTCAATCTCGAAACTCATAAACACAGCTCTCAGGTCTCCCATCCCATGGACCCCATTAACTAAACCGCATTTCAAAAAGCATAAACATTTCAAGAAAATAACTCCAAAAAATAAAATAAAGAAAGAACAAAATCAACGAACCCCACATGCCATGCCCTTCCTTAGAAGCCACCCTCATTCTCTCTCTATCTCTCTCATAACCATCTAGCTGGTAGTGCGCTACTCCTTTTGCTTCCCGATCCGTCCTTGGAATCTCCAAAACAATACCAACAACTAAAGATCCAGATGCCAGAAATGGATGGAAAACCTCCTCAAATCTCCGAAATGTTCCAGAAATTCGCTCTCGCTTTCAAAACCAAAACTTACGAATTCTTCGCCGACGAAAATCTCGACGACTCCGATGGTTTCTCTCTCCTTGACTCCACTGAAGAAATCATCACTGACCAAAAAGTCGTCGTCATTAAACCTGATCCTAATCCTTCCTCCCCAACCCCCGAACCTAAAGAAACGACACCGCCGTTTACTCCAAGACAAATACCCGAAACGACACCGTCTTTTACCCCAACTCAAATAAACGCCGAAACGACGTCGCCTTCTACCCCACCGCAAATCAACGAAACTGAACCGCCATCTACCCCAACGCGAATCGATGAAACGACGTCGCATGCTCTAATTTCATCGATCTTCGCTACCGTTTCGGCTTTTGAAGCTTCTTACTTTCAATTACAAAGCGCGCACGTTCCTTTCGTTGAAGAAAACGTGAAAAGCGCTGATAGGGTTCTAATTTCTCACCTTCAAAGACTCTCGGAATTCAAGAATTACTATTGCAACCCCCAACCTTATTCCAATTTCCCCTTCGGTTCTTCATTGGAAGCACACGTGGCAGAGAATCAGAGTAAGCTCCGTACACTTGGAACCGTTTCGAACCGGTTGCAATTTGAACTGGAACAGAAGCATGACGAGGTGTTTTCCCTGAGGAGAAAGCTTAAGGAGATTCACAACGGTAATGTGAATTTGTCGAGGAAATTAAGTAACACTAATACTAGTTTGAATTTGAATTTGGATTTGAACCCTAGTTGTGATGTTTTGTTAACCGTTAGGGTTTTTGATTCGTTGTTGCATGATGCTTTTAGAGCAGCACATAAGTTTACAAAGATTTTAATTGGTTTGATGAGGAAAGCGGGTTGGGATTTAGGGTTAGTAGCGAATGCTGTTCATCCTGGTGTTGTTTATGCTAAGAAAGGACATAATCAATATGCATTGTTGTCTTATGTTTGTTTGGGGATGTTTCAAGGTTTCGATTCACCGTGTTTTGGAGTGAGTTCGAATAATGAAGAGGAAAAATTGGTGTCGAATGAGGATTTGGATGATATAGATTTGAAAGGGAAGGAAAAAAATAGATGTTTGAAGCAATTGTTGGAGCATGTATCTAGTAATCCTATGGAGTTACTCAGCATTCATTCGGGTTGTGAGTTTTCGAGGTTTTGCGAGATGAAGTATGAGAGGCTTATTCATCCTTCGATGGAGTCATCGATTTTCGTTGATTTGGATCAAAACGAGGCAGTGTTGAATTCGTGGAGGTCGTTGAGTATGTTCTATGAGGTGTTTGTCGGAATGGCTAGCTCGATATGGACACTTTGCATAAGTTATCCCATGCCTTTGATCCTGCTGTTGAGATCTTTCAAGTGGAAAGAGGTGTGGAGTTTTCCATGATATATATGGAAGATGTTATGAAGAGGTTAACCTGGCCAAATAAGGAAAGGGCAAAAGTAGGGTTCACTGTGATTCCAGGTTTTAAGATAGGGAAGGTAGTTATTCAATCACAGATTTACATAAGTAATTTTGGGTTTACAGAGTAGTTTCTTCGCGGTTCCTCTTGTACAATGCAAATTCATGGGTACTACTGGATTCAAATGAGACTACTATCTTGGAGGAGCTAAATGCTGTTTCTGATGCTGTTTGCTATTGAAATCCATCAGGGTTTTCTAGTACTGAAGTACTAATGCTGAAGTGGGAGAAGTGGTGGGGATGGTGATGTTTATGATAGGTGGTGTTTCTGCTATTAATTTTAACTGTTTTTTTTTCCACTTGCAGTTTTGGTTATAGGATTTTTGTAAACCACTTGTATAGAGTTAACTGTACAGAAAATTCCCTCTATGCTGGGTACTCTGACGAAAATACATCAGTAAACTGTGTATGCTACACTTATATGTAACACAACAATAACAATAACAATGGTTTCCTTTTGTCAAAAAACAAAGAATGGTTTCCTTAATTGCAACTCTTTATATCTCAACAGCATACATTCATCTTATCATCCAAACAATAGCCATATATATATATATATATATATATATATATATATATATATATCGGAGGGGTTGATGTCATTTAACCTTTTTCTGGCTACCTTGATGTATCATCTATATGATTTGGAATTTTGCTAAAGTTGTCTGTTTTTAGTTCAAATATCAACTTTCATTGATTGTTTTGTTACAAGTCTTGTCTGTATGTGCACATTTCTATTTAATCTGAGTCATTAACCAAGTGCATTAAGCGAAAATTCATTTGAGTTAAGGAAAAGACAGATTCTACCCTCTGAACATTATGAATTGATGCTTTAATTTAATGGGGCATCATAGGTTATTTTAATGGATCTCGTAGTTGTGCTACAAACCAACAATTTAATAATTCCCATGCTTGAGCCAAAAACGGCTGTCAGAAAATTTCTGTTTGAGGCAATTTTTTTCAAAACTCACTACTCCTATATGTGAAACTTCTAAAATTTCAAGTGACAATTATTGTGATGTGATTAGGTTGAGATTACTCCACTGAATGGTTTTCCTAATTTTAAATTGGCATTCTTAACATTATTTTCAGAAGTGGTCACATCCTAAATATATATTCTTGTCTACAATTTGTTTTTTAAATTGATTTTGCTCACATTTATTTGTCTGCGATTTGATAAGTTTGGGTTTGAAATATCCTTTGATTTGAGTACCATTTACCCAAAAAAAAATCCATTGAGTACCTGCTTGAAGCGAAACACATAATAGAAAATTCATCAATGAAATTGATATATTGCATTTTATGTTCATGCAAAATTTTCAACATATACAATTTTCAATTAAAAAAACAATAATCTATGCCATATGTGCGGGTTGCGGTGGGTTGATTCGTGATCATTTTTGGAAACCAGACCGAGGTGAATTGCTGTGTGCCGACATTTGAGATCATAATTGCTTTAGGTGCTGGCATCGACGCGTTGTTCCATCGAGGGTGGTGCTACTTGAACACACACCCACAAAGGAATGAGAATGAGGTAGTAATAAATGTGTACGTAATGTATTGATTGGACACAGTATTTATAGGGAACCATATAGTGAAGTGGATTTATCTGCTAGGCGTGTGAGAACGTGTGAGTTTTGCGACGTGGTGGTGTATTATGCCCTCAAGGTCTATATTACCTTATGACCATACGATGAGATGTTTGAGTGATCGCCATCGTTGATTGTTCTTTGGGCGTGTGAATCTCGTAGGGATTGTGGATATGGGCCTACGAAGTCGGCCCAAGTCTAGATTGGGGTGCGACCCAGTCCGGAACAATAGGTTATATGAGATTGAAACATTTGTTAGGAACAACACAATAGCCCAAACAGATATAACACAAATTATCATGAACAACTAGAGGTATACTTAATTACCATATTAACCTTAATAACTTTTTTGAATCACACCCCTAATAACTTTTTGGAGTTATCAGCTGGTTGGTTCACAGGGATAGGTACAAGAGAGGAATGTGCATCACATGTAGGTGGTGATGGAGGAGAGAGGTTTTGGCTAGTTGGGGATACAATAGGGATGGTAGCATAAGGAAGGTTGCAGGGTGGGGAGAGTGAAGGTGAAGGTGTTTGGGTATTTTCAAAGAGGTCCTTGTTGGGGAATCTATGCTCATTGAATATAACATATTTGAGATGTAAATTCATCCATTAGGAGACAAGCATTTGTATCATTTATGGGATGAGGAGTACCCCCAAAAAAACATACTCATGAGACCTAATGTCAAGTTTGGGAGAATTGTAGGGGCGAGATAAGGAAAACAACTATAATAGGTTTAGAAAACTTAACTCATTACTTTAAGTTTGTATCATCAAAACATGGAAAGAGATTTTCATTTCAACATACACCCCTAGTTTTCTTCATCTACAAGTAAATAAACACCTCTCATAAAGACTATAAAAGGACATCACTTCTTCACTTGGACATATATCACAATCCATAAGTTAGATCAAAATTTCAATAGTCATAGTTTGTTTCTATTTTGTAAGAAGGAAAGGAAGGAATTGACAAATCCTCCTTACTTCAATTTAGTAGTTTTTACTAAGTGTAGAGTAGTGATGCAACTGCATTGCTAGGAGAATTCATGCAAAGAGCTGCAACTCGTGTAATCCCTATCTTGTTGTCTCTCTTTTGTGATTTCAATTATATAAACATGTTCTATTCAGTTTATAGTTGCTTTGCAATGTCTATGTTGAGCTAAATCTCTCTTAGTTGGAATGTTCTAACCATTTAATGAGCTTTTAAGTAAGTTTGATGCATGTATGTAATGTATGCACTTTAGTTCTTGCTTGATAATACTTTCAACACTTATTTTGAGATTGATCACTTAGAATAAGTAGATTTGTAAAAGCAGACATAATTTACAATTAAGAACTCAAGAACTAATATGAGTGAGTGTTTTACATAAAGGAAAATTTGTGAAAACCATGCTAAGTCCTAGACATAGGATAATATAGTCCATAGGATGATATTGTGGGTACTTTAAAAGACAAGAATGAACTTATTTAGCAAGCCTAGACATAGGAAGCTTGTAATGAAACTCTGAAGAAAGTGACTGAAAGGCACATAGCTAATCTGCAACATTGATTCAAAGGCAACTGCATCACATACTGCATTAAACACTTAAAGGTGAATTACTTGGGGAAGACATTCCAACTAGCTTTTCTCTATTGCATTACCTCTACTTGCACTTTGCTTTATACTAACTTGGTTGTGATAGCACCATCTCCAGTATAATTGTTATTTGGTTACCTTACATTAAATACATAATATTGAGTTTCAAAGGAATTCATCAATCCCTGTGGGTTCGACCTCTCTAATCACTATATTACTTGCTAAGGACTGTGTATACTTGCACATGTTTTCCACACACCAAGTTTTTGGCGCCGTTGTCGGAGATTGTAGTTAAATTCTTTTGAAAATTTGATATACTGTAATTTAGTGTTTTACTATTGTGGTATTTGTAGTTTTTGTCATGCAGGAGCACATGGGGCTTTAGCATATGTACAGGGCCAGAAATAGGACACCAGAATATAGCTTAGATCCAGAGATATAAAGAAGATATAGGAGATTGCTAAGACTCCAAAAGCAACAGAAACAAGCCCATACATCATGTCTTACAGTGAAGGACAAAGCTCAAGGCCACACTCAGTAAGAGGAGGTCCTGTGTAACACCTAAATAATTTAATTAAGTAATTGATTAAATTATTTAAAGTGTTGCACTAATTTTAATTATATTGAGTTATAATGTGGTAACTATTTTATTGTGTAGGGAGTGGTGGGAGCGATGGAAGGGGGGTGTAAAAAGGGCCCAAACCTTTTGAGCCCAAAATATAAATAGACTAGGTTTAGTTGCATAGGAAGGAAAAGAAAGGAAAAACAAAAGAAGAAGAAAAGAGGGAGTGGTGCGCCGTGGGAGGAGAAAGAAAGGAGAAGAGAGAAACTTCTCAAGGTTGCTCAAGGTAAGGGTTTGGTCCTTTCTTTCTCAAATTTTTTCCTTTTCCTATTGTGGTGATTTACAATCCCTCATTACTTGTTGTTGTTGGTTCGCAAGTTTGCTCAAGGAGGGACAGCCATCGTATTTGCGAAGGAGACGAAGGGAAAGCTTGCTATTTTGGGTGATTTTGGTGTTATTGGAGTCCTACGGTTTAAATTAAGGTAAGGGTGAGCGTTTCGTTTAACATAATTGGGTATAGATAGGGTTTTGTGGGGTTTTGATGCTAAAGTGATGTGATTTTGTTGATGATTGATATTGTTGTTTGATAATTGATGAATTTGATGTGTTTGATGGTGTTCAATGATTTGACATTGTTGAAGAGCAATTGATGTTATTTTGGAAATAATTTGGTGATGCTATTAGCATAAAACTTAATGGTATTTAGAGTTGTTGATGAATTATTGTGATGAAATGAGTTGCTGTTTTTTTTTGATCAAAAATGTGTTGTTTTGTCAAAAAAATGAGTCAACATTCTTTGTGGAATTTTATGAGTGAGTTGCTGTTTTTTTTTTTGATCAAAAATGTGTTGTTTTGTCAAAAAAATGAGCTGCTGTTGCTGTGGAATTTTATGAGTGAGTTGCTGTTTTTTTGATCAAAAATGTTGTTGTTTTGTCAAAAAAATGAGTCATTGTGTTCTTTGTGGAATTTTATGAATGAGTTGCTGTTTTTTTGATCAAAAATGTTGTTGTTTCACAAAAATGAGCTGCTGTTTTCTTAATTAATATGTTGCTTGTTTTACAAAATAATGAGGTGCGCTTTTGTATTAAAATCTTCTTTTTTCTTCTTTGAATTTGGCTCAAAAAATTCTGCCGTTTTGGTTACCGTTTCTGGCGCCTAAAAGTCACTTTATTTTCTCTAGTTTTGTTGCTTGGGCAAGAACCGAATTTTCTGAGTTTATTTTGTTAACGAAAGGCGTGTTAAAGTGGCTGAATTCATAAATGAAATGGGCTGATATTTTATTTTATTCGTTGCAAATTAAATGGGAAGTTCTCCAATTTAAAATTATGACGTTTTTCTCAAATGTAAGTACAATGTTTTCCAAACCAAATGGGTTGTTTCCACTACTAAAAATGTGATTGTTATGTTTATATGATTGAATTGCTGTAAGAGGTTATACTACTAGTGTACTCCTTGACTATGGCTAGACTGTGGTTTACCACTAAGGCCAGAATTTCTTTCACTGGTGTATTTACAAGGGCATCACTGTGAACCTTGCAAATGTGGCCAATGCCTTTTGCAAGTGGTACCAGTTACCTGAGTAATCCCATAGTCAATCAGTTTACTATTTTATAATCCACAAAGTTAAAAGATAACCGTAATGTATATATATGCCTATGATGACGTGACTATATGATGTTGATGAATGTGTCGGTTCATGCTATGGGTGATTTTGACGATGTGTTGTTTAAGATCGTGATGTGAATGACGAATACACTCTACGAGTGTTTTATGATGACATGCCTTGAGTGGTTATTTCTTTTATGATGATGATGTTGAGTACTCCGAGTGAGTGTTGATTGAGTTGCACATGTGTTATAGAGTCTCATGGCATGTGCATACTATGACTAATATTGATGATGTTATGCCTTGAGTGGTTTTTCTTCTATGATGAAGATATGCCTTGAGTGGTTTTTAAAGATGATATGGTACCATCATGCATATGCCCGCGTGTGGGTTGCATTTTCATACATAATCATAACCGTGAGTTGTTCTTTGTTGTGATTGTAGCCGGTGTTTGTGTATTTATGATGTGGTGTTGACGATGATGCCTTGTGATTGTCCATGCTCTCATCCTCTATTATGTATCTGATTATGTTCCATTGAAATTCTCACCCCTTCTGCTTGGAATGTTGCTCTATTGTGGCAACGCTGCAGGTACCCGCGAGTGAAAGACTTGCTGCCTTATTCTTTTCGTTTTTGGGATGTATTGTTGTGTCGCTTCGACATCGAATCTTTGTAACACCTAGGGGCGTGCGTGGAGTTGGATAATTTGTTTAATAGTTGTATACTGATTTTTTTATTGTTACATTGAGACGTGTTTGAGAGTACTTGGTGAGTTGGGGTTTATGCCGCTGCGATTGTGTTTTATGAGGATGGGATTTTCCATAACTGATGTTTGATTGCACAAATTTGAAGAGTGCATGTTTGATGAGTTCTTAAGGAAGCTGTAGCATTTCTTTTCTATCAATTAAAACAATTTTTATTTTTGAAAAAGAATTACTCTGATAAATGACACGTAATATAAGGGTAGAAAAGGGGTGTTACATCCTGGCTCACATCAAGCTACTGAAGAAGATCATAGAGAACAATTCATTCACATGGATCCCATAGATATGATTAATGATAGAGATAGACCTATGAGGGACTATGCTCAGTTTGATCATCAAAACATGCAAACTATATAGATGCTCTGCATTTTGAAATTAAGTCTATGATGTTTCAAATGCTTCAAACTATTGGTCAATTTGGAGGAACTCCTCATGAGGATCCTCATTTGCATTTAAAACAATATCTAGAAGTATGTAGTAACTTTATCATACCTGGTGTTAGTGAAGATGCATTTAGACTAAGGTTGTTTCCTTATTCTTTGAAAGATAGAGCTAAGGCTTGGCTAAACTCTTTAGAGCCTAACTCTATCCATTCATGGAATGAAATGACTAAATTTTTTTTAGGAAAATACTTCTCACCTATCAAAAATGCCAGGATAAGAACTGATATTACATCTTTTAGATAAAAAGAATTTGAATCATTATTTGAAGCATGGGAAATATGGAAGGAACTTTTGAGAAAATGTCCTCATCATGGTTTACCTGTTATTATTCAAATGGAAACATTTTATAATGGTTTAGAACCTCAAACCAGAGTAATGCTTGATGCATCATCTGGTGGAGTGTTATTAAACTCGTCATATAATGAAGCATGTGAATTGATAGAAAGAATAGCAACTAATAACTCTAGTTGGCCTACTGAGAGGATGAGTGCCTAAAAGAAACCATCAGGGGTACATGAAATTAGTGATGTATCACCCTATCTGCTCAAGTAGCCACTCTAACAAATTTGATAAAAAACTTCACTTCAGGCAATGCAACTGCATCTAATGCAGCTGCATCAACAGATAGCAATGCAGCAACAGTAGAACAAGCACCACCAGGCACCACTAGTTGTGTGTACTGTGGGGGTGGTCACTTGTATGAGGAATGTCCTAGCCCTATTTCTGTAAATTATTTAGGTTATAATAGGAATAACAACCCGTATTCCAACACTTATAATCCTGGTTGGAAAAATCATCCAAATTTTAGATGGAGCAACAATAGTGCACCTACATCTAATGCTGCACCAACTACACCACTAGGGTTCCCACCTCAGAACAACCAAAGACACTCTCAACCTACCAATGATAATTCTTTAGAAGCCATGCTCAAAACATTTATAGGTGAACATAGAACAGCTAGACAAGCCCAAGATGCTTCCATTAAGAATTTATAAAATCAGGTAGGTCAATTAGCCACAGCTCTGTATCAAAGGCCTCAAGGTGCCTTACCTTCAAATACAGAAGCTACTCCTTCCCAAAGACAAGGAAAGAAACATGTTAAGGCTATTTCATTGAGAAGTGGTAAGGATCTTATAGAATCAACTGAGAGGGAAAGTTGAAATAAGGGAGAAAAAGAAAAAAATAGAAAAGAAAGAAATGCAGAAGCATCTAATGCTCCTGCATTGGAAGAAGAAGTTCAAGTGCCACTACCTAAGCTAGTACCTGAGTACCCTCCTCCTCCTTATCCTCAAAGATTGAAAAAAGCACATGAGGAGAAACAGCTTAGCAAATTCTTAGAGGTACTAAAACAGTTACACATCAATGTTCCCTTAGTAGAAGCACTTCAACAAATGCCAAATTATGCCAAATTTATGAAGGATGTGCTTACCAAAAGGAAAAGATTCAGGGAATTTGAGACAGTAGCCATGACAAAAGAGTGTAGTTTGTTTGTGCAAAATAAGATTCCTAGAAAATTGAAGGATCCAGGTAGTTCTACGTACAATTCCATTTTCCATTGGAAAATCTTACACTGGAAGAGCTTTATGTGATTTAGGTTCAAGCATCAACTTGATGCCTAAATCTATATTTAACCAGTTGGGAATTGGAATTGCAAGACCAACCACTGTGACACTTCAATTAGCAGACAGATCAATAGCCTATCCTGAAGGTATCATAGAAGACATCTTAGTTAAGGTAGATAAATTTGTATTCCCTACAGATTTTGTTATCCTTGATTTTGATGCAGATAAGGAAGTACCTATTATCCTAGGTAGACCATTCTTAGCAACTGGCAAAACCTTAATTGATGTGCAGAAAGGTGAAATCACTATGAGAGTGAATGATCAAGAGGTAAAATTCAATGTGATGAATGCTATGAAGTATCCAACAGAAAATATAGAAGAGTGTTCATCCATAGTTTCTCTAGATCAATTGGTAGAAAAACAATTTTATAAACAGTATGATCATTTAGTTAATGCAGATGCATTAAATGCATCAGCATTACTAGATGAGGGATTACTAGAAAAAGAAGACCTGCCAATAGAAAACTCTTGTAAGGAAGTGTGGGCTAGAACTTATGAACCACTCAATCTTGAGGATCCAACTCTCAAGAAGAATTTACCTTCCATAGAACAACCTCCTAAGCTAGAATTGAAAGAACTGCCTAAGCATCTTAAATATGCTTTCTTAGGAGAAAATAAGACTTTACCTATTATCATTGCTTCTGATTTAACATCAGAATAAGAGAGTGATCTCATTGACACCTTGAAAAAGCATACTAAAGCAATAGGTTAGCAAATGGCAGATATCAAGGGAATTAGTCCTTCCATATGCATGCATAGAATCATCTTAGAATAAAATTCTAAGAATAGCATAGAGAGTCAAAGAAGACTAAACCCTATTATGAAAGAGGTTGTAAAGAAGGAAATCATTAAGTGGCTAGATGTTGGCATCATATACCCCATATCAGACAGTGCATGGATAAGCCCTGTCCAATGTGTACCAAAGAAAGGGGGTGTGACAGTAATAGCCAATGAGAAGAATGAGCTGATACCAACTAGGACTGTCACAGGTTGGAGGATATGTATGGATTACAGAAAACTCAATAAGGCTACCAAAAAGGATCATTTTGCTTTACCATTCAGAGACCAAATGCTTGATAGATTAGCAGGAAAAGAGTTTTATTGTTTCCTAGATGGCTACTCAGGCTATAACCAAATAGCCATTGAGCCTAAGGATCAACACAAGACTACTTTTACATGCCCTTATGGAACCTTTGCTTTTAGAAGGATGCCATTTGGATTGTGTAATGCACCTGCTACATTCCAAATATGCATGATGTCAATATTCTCAGACTTCATTGAGCAATCAATGGAAGTATTTATGGATGATTTCTCTGTCTTTGGAGAAACATTTCAAGTTTGTCTATCAAACTTGGAACAAATTCTCAAGAGGTGTGAGGAAACAAATTTAGTGTTGAACTGGGAAAAGTGCCATTTTATGGTGCAAGAAGGCATTGTGTTAGGACATAGAGTTTCAAAGAAAGGTCTAGAGGTAGATAAAGCCAAAATTGAGGTGATTGGGAAATTGCCACCACCAACCACAGTCAAAGGTATTAGGAGCTTCATAGGCCATGCTGGTTTCTATAGAAGATTTATCAAAGATTTTTCAAAGATTTCAAAACCATTATGTATGCTTTTGCAACATTATGTGCAATTTAACTTTGATGATTCTTGTATGGAAGCTTTTGAAAAGCTTAAAAAGGCATTGGTGACAGCACCAATGATAGTAACACCCGATTGGAGCAGGCCATTTGAACTAATGTGTGAAGCTAGTGACTTTGCAGTAGGAGCAAAACATTAGTTGAAGAATTATTAGCTGTGGTATTTGCATTTGAAAAATTTAGACCTTACTTAGTTGGCACTAAAGTTATTGTTTATACTGACCATTCTGCCATTAAGTATTTGATTTCAAAGAAAAATGCAAAGCCAAGGCTAATAAGATGGATTCTACTCCTTCAAGAGTTTGATCTTGAAATAAGAGACAAGAAAGGAGTAGAGAATCAAGTGGCTGACCATTTATCAAGGATTGAAGGTGAATCACTAGGTACACAAGAGGAAGAAATCAAGGAGAGCTTCCTAGATGAGAAATTATTTGCAATCAATGTCAATGCACAAAATGAAACTACATTAGCTATAAGCAGTGCAGGAGCATCTAATGCATCTGCACCATGGTATGCTGATATTGTGAATTTCCTTGCAAGTAAGATAGTGCCAGTGAATATGACATCTTCCATATAGTTAATCAATACTATTGGGATGATCCATTCCTTTACAAGATGTACCCTGACCAAATAATGAGGAAATGCATTCCTGAAGAGGAGCAACAAGCGATTATCTCTTTGCATTGCCATCTTTGCACCTTATGGAGGACATTTTGGTAGCACTAGAACAACAGCTAAGGTATTACAGTCTGGTTATTTTTGGCCTACTTTATATAAAAATGCATATGTTTTGGTCAAAAATTGTGATAAATGTAAAAGGGCATGAAATATCTCTGATAAACATGAAATGCCAAGAACCAATATTTTAGAAATTGAATTATTTGATGTATGGGGAATGGATTTCATGGGACCTTTTCCACCTTCTTTTGGCAATTCATATATCTTAGTGGCTATTGATTATGTGCCCAAATAGGTAGAAGCAGTAGCATTACCAAACAATGATGCTAAATCAGTGAGTAAGTTCCTTCAAAGGAATATCTTTACTAGGTTTGGAACTCCTAGAGCTATAATTAATGATGAAGGTTCACATTTTTGTAATATAATTATTGAAAACCTTCTAGCTAAGTATGGAGTTAAACATAAGATAGCTACAGCTTACCATCTTCAAACTAGTTGACAAGCAGAACTATCCAATAGGGAAATTAAGAGAATGCTAGAAAAAATGGTAAGTCCAAATAGGAAAGATTGGTCTTTACATTTGGATGAGGTTTTATGGGCATATAGAACAACATTCAAAACACCCTTAGGAATGTCCCCCTATAGAATAGTTTATGGAAAAACATTCCATTTACCTGTGGAGTTAGAAAACAAATCATATTAGGCTATCAAAAAGCTTAATTTTGATTTAAACAAAGCAGGTGCACAGAGAATGTTAGAACTTAATGAGCTAGAGGAAATTAGGCAATTCTCTTATGAGAATGCTGAAATCTATAAAGCTAAAACTAAGGCATGGCATGATAAGAGAATTCAAAGAAGAGAACTAAGAGAGGGAGGATTGGTTCTGCTATATAATTCTAGGTTGAAGCTATTTCCTGGTAAACTTAGATCAAAGTGGTTAGGACCATTTAAGTTGGTGAAAATTTATCTTCATGGAGCAGTTGATTTGTTAGATGAAGCATCCAATACTGTCTTCAAGGTAAATGGTCAAAGAGTTAAAATGTATTATGGTGAACATGTGGTGAGAGACAAAATCACCACTCATTTGAAGAATCTCTAATGCAAAAGAGGTAGTCAGGCTGATAAGACTCTTAAAACAAGCGCTTAATGGGAGGCAACCCATCATTTTAAGTATTTTTGTTCAATTTTATGTTTTCAAGTGTTTTGAAGGAATGCAGGAAACTAATGCAGCTGCATTGATGCACCTGCATTACAGAAAGAGAGTGACATGCACCCAAGTTTCAAAAATGTGAAGAATTTGATCAATTGAGAGTCATAACACATCAGAAAGATAAGGGGAAGGTTAAAAAGATTAATGAAGTGTTAGCAAACAAAAATGACACGTGGCGTAATGAATGTTCTCCACGCTTTACCTAACGACTACTTCCATCAAATCAAACTCCACTTATTCTTCCTTCACATTAAACCCTTACTCTCAATATTGTTACCTCTTCCTTGCAATCTTAACAATTTCTCTCATTCAAAGGCAGTTACTTCTCACATTTCATCTTCACTTTCATTCAAAACTCACTCAAGGAACCGAGAATTTGAAGAATCACGATGAAGAAAAAGCAATCAACACAAAAGTCCTCAAGCAAGCATGTTGAAACCACGCAAAATGGAAATAAAAACACGCATGCAGGATCATCATCACAGAAAAGCAAGAAGGACAAAGCCAATGCGCCTGCATCGAGAAGTGATGATAAAACACATTTGTGGAGGATGCAAATGCTCCCTGAAAGAGGTTATGAATTGAAGAAGGCTAGTCCATCATTCATGGCAACACTTGCCAATCTTTACTGGGATCAATTTGTTCTTCCAAGAGGAGGTTATATTGAAGATCTGGTCAGAGAATTTTATCCTGGAATCACACAAGAAGAAGACATGGAACAATCCTACACTTCAATGGTGAGAGGTAAACTTGTACATTTTCATCCCAAGAAATTGAATGAACACTATGTGTTGAAATATAATGGGAATGAATTTGAAAAGAGAGTGGCAAAGGCCCGAAGATTCTTATTCGTGGTGGAGTGCTTCGAGTAGGATCTGACCCCATCCCAGCAGTCAAAGTCCTTTGAATGGAAGAAATAAAGGGTAGAATAGCTACACCAGATTCTGTTTGGGAAAAGTTTACACCTAATGAGATCAAACTTAGAAGTACCTATTTGATTGATGCTTGGGAAAAGTTTACACCTAATGATATCAAACTTAGAAGTACCTATTTGATTGATGCATTAGGTAATTGGCATTTGTTCATAGCAACATCAATCTTACCCACATCACACACTTATGAAATGACCAAAGAGAGATTGATTCTTCTTGACACAATTCTCTTTGAAGGAAATGTTGATATAGGTAGGTTGATTTCTAGGGAATGTATTCATGCACATCTAAATCAAAGGGATTTCTGTTTTTCCCTTGTCTCATAACTGAGTTATGCATGAAAGAAGGTGTCCCAGTAGCCCCCCATGAACAAATAAAATTCCCACCTGGTAATTTGAATGCTGAGATAAGAGAAAGATTAAGGAAAGTGAGAGGATCTATGCCTGCAATGCAAGAGCATTTCATGCAAAAACAAGTTGCTGTTTGGAGATTTCAGAATGATCAACATGATTGGTTACAACTTGTCTTCGACAAAATGTTTGATATCTTAGGAAATGTTGAAGCCCCTGTGTTTCCAAACTGGGTATTTAGAACTGATGGTGAAGGAGAAAAAGAAAAAGAAGCTGAGGAGGTAAGGGAAGAAGAAGAACAGGAAGAGGAAAAGGAGGAAGAACCTGTCACAAAGAAGGTGACTAGAAAACAATCAAAGGGAAAGAAGAAAGTAGTGGTAGAACCTGAAAATGAAGAAACATATGATTCTGATACTAAGGAAGATGAGCAAGTTCAAAAGGAAGTAGAAGACATGGAAATGGATGAAGATGAAGAAGACAGTAATGCTGAGGTTTATAGTGAAGAAGAGAATCAAGCAAGGGGTGTAATTTTGGAAGAAATAGCTAGACAAAAATATGCCAAGACACCACCACCAGTCCAGCAAGAAACTACTCATACATAACCTATTACCTCACCAATATCATCACCAAACCATTCACCTGTCCAAACATCACCAACTCACTCACCTATCCAAGAATCATCATCCCACCCAAAATCACCACTACCCTCCCTTAATGATCCACCAATCCAATCACCACCACAACAAACCCCTCCACCACCCTCTTCAACCACTGAAATTGAGCAACCACCTCACACACAGCAAGAAACTAATGAGCCTAACCCTGTTAACCCCGAAAAAGAACTAGAACAAACCTTGCCTTCTAGCCCAAGTAACATCATTACTAATGTTGTTTCTGCTCTTGAGAAAGAGTCTACGCAGGTTAATGAAGAAGAGAAACTAGAAGAAGGAGAAATTGCAACAGATAAACAAGAGGAACTCATCCACAGAACCGGTAGAGATATGAGTGATGCACTGCATCACTTGCTGGTGCATCACAAGAGAAAACAATTAAAGCATGATGAAGCAACCATTCAAGTTGCTCTAGAACAACCGCTCAACAAAAAGGGATGCACCGCCTGACACTCAAAAATTCTTCAAGAATCCACCAAAGCTAACACCTAAAAGGAAGAAATCTATCAAGCACAACAAACCGATGCTCTGCATCGGTTCTGCATTATCACCGAGGGAAGGAGGTGCATCTGAACAAGTAGAGGAAATTCCAATCAAGCAACCCAAGGAAAAGAAGCAGAAAGTCAAACACACTCCTCCTACCAGACAATGCACTAGAACTAGGAGTGTAGCAAAGAAATGAGTATCATTTACATGCTTTAATGTGTTTTGACTATACTATTATGTAGTTTGAGTTGCTTCTAACTATCTTCCCTGGTTGTTTTTAATCCCTCTCCCCATATTTTGAACAACTTGGTTTCTGTTTTCTGAACAAATAGCAGTGAGAACACTGCTACCCTTTAAGTTTGGGGGGGATCTATCTGTTAAGAAAGTTTGTTTTATTAACTATGTGTGTTTTAAAATGTTTTTAGTATTATATTTTGTTTAAATATTAGATGAACTTAACAAAGTAATGTAGCGACCGAAAAATCCGGGAAAGGATTCTTCGTAGTTCGAAAGGAAGCCGCCACCAAATTTTGTTTAAGGGCAAATTCGGAAAATCCCTTTAAGTTTTTTAGATAAGGCGTTGTTT
This sequence comes from Oxytropis ochrocephala, assembly GCA_020916435.1. Classification (NCBI taxonomy): domain Eukaryota; kingdom Viridiplantae; phylum Streptophyta; class Magnoliopsida; order Fabales; family Fabaceae; genus Oxytropis; species Oxytropis ochrocephala. The sequence goes on from CM037091.1 coordinate 45,970,788, forward strand.
AGGGTTCGGGAGTCGTTATGTGTGGGGAAGGTATTAGCACCCCACGACATCCTATTGTCTAATTAATTTAAGATTTATTTAATTGTTACCCTTTTATATGTAAAGAAAATGACTTATTTAGATTTTTGTTTTTTAGTGCTTGACAAGGGTTGAGCCTTGCTCCTACGTACCTCCAGATGCAATGGAGGAATCAAAGCCACGTAGTTCTTCCTGAAAATAGGTTTGTTGGTTGGTGTTTTTTAGTGTAGGGATCCTAGGATTCCTTGAACTGTACAGCTCACTGATTCCTAGGACGCTGGCTAACCCGATTGTACAACCGACTTAGCCCCTACTTTTGAAAATAATTTTAGGGTTCTGAAAGAAAGTGGTTTGGTGTGAGGTGGGTTCGTTTTAGAATAGGTATTCTAGAACTCCCAACTGTCTGACTCATTAGTTCTAGAACGCCTAACCCGATATGCAGTGACTTAATCCCCTATTTTTAGGAAAATGGTTTATTCGTATTTGTTAAGTTTGTAGGGTTCTTGAACTGCATGCACTCATTGGCCCTAAAATAATGACTAACCCGTTGTACAACCGACTTAGCCGCTTTATTTTTAGAGAAATAATTTATTCGTTAGGTTTGTAGGGTTCTTGAATCAGATAAACTCATTGGCCCTAAAATAATGACTAACCTTGTTGTACAACCGACTTAGCCGCTTATTTTATTTTCATGAGAAAAATTATTTGTATTATTATTGGAAAAGAATTAAAAAAACGAAACAGGGTGAACATAGTAAATTGGGGTTTTATTAGTCGCGAGGGTATGTATAAGTAATAAGGGTGCAAAAATGAAAGTCCGGTTCGCATATGGGGCCCAATATGCAGAGCCCGGCTTAAGTGGGGAGGGAGAGTGCGTGCGTGAATTGGGGTGTGCGCTTAGTGTTACGATTATTAAAAAAATGAAAAAGAAAAGGCAGCATATACATACCCTAAACCTAAAATCTGAGAACCCTAATTACAAATCCCTCTTTCCTTCAACATAGCTGCGGCGCCGCGCAGCTCTTAGAGAGAGAAATGCGCATCTACGGCGAGATTTCCGGGGAGAGGGAGAGTTAATCTCGGCGCAACTGTCGCCGGTTCTAATGGAGGGGAAGCGCGCGACAGCGAGAGAGATGAATATGGTTTCGGTGCTGGGTGGTGGTGAAGATGACGGCGGCGACGCAAACGCCGGCGAGGGTGCGGCGTTGACGAAGGTAAGCTTCGTTTTTTTTCTGGTTTTGTATCTTTTTGGTTCTTTTTTCGTTTCCTTCTCTGTTCCTTTACGGATCTACCGGTTCTGATGTGTTTTTTTTGTTTCTGGGTTCGGTTTGGATGGTAGCCCGTTTGATGGAAGCTTCGGCGTGGGTGAAGTGGTGTTTTTTTATATTTTTGGATCGGTTTGCAGATTAGCTCGCCGGAGGCTTGACGGAGAAGACGACCGGAGGGTCGCCGTCGCCGGCGAACGTGACTAGAGGTTAGATTTTTTTATTCTGTTGATTCTGGCTGGATTTTTTTCTCGTTCTGATTCCTACTCCTCCCACTCTTCTCTCTGTTTGTTTTTACTCTATGTGATTTCTTGCTGTTTATACTTCATACCCACTAACTTTCATTCATAAGAAAAACTATTTTGGTTCAAAACAATATTAACAGAGACGAAATCTTTTTACAACCTGATCTATTTATGTGAGAGTATAGGAGCCTTATTCTGATTATTAAACAACATAGAGAGTCTGATATCTACATTTCTAACGAACCATACATGCATAAAGAGAAAAAAGGATTTAGGTTTAGATACCAACCTGTTTTCAGATTGCTCAAAAAAAATAATAAAATGATCTCTCTACTGCTTTCTGCTTCTCTTTTACTGTTCAGATCTAGAAGAAGTCTGTCTAGGTGATTAGGGTTTCAGTGTAAAACCCTAATCCTTTTTTACTGATTTTTTTGTACTCGAAATCTCTGTCCTTTGACTCAGGCCTAATCCTGTTTTTTATACTAGAAAACTAGGTTTTAGCATTTAATTCTGTTTTCCTTGGGCTTTGACTAACTTTGACCCTCTTTGCTTTTCGGATCATCTTCAAATCAAGAAATGGAGAGCAAATTAAAAATCCTACTTGCACCCCTATATATTTTTCGCGTTTTTTCTATTATTTTCGGATTCCATTTTTATGTATTTTATTGTATTTTTGGACTCTTTGGACTATTAAGTGCTTTTAATTTGTAAATTAAACTAAATACTATTTTTTGACATTTTTTGGACTTATTTGACTCTTAAACAACTTCTAAATTGTAAATTAAAATTAATAGAATTTTTTGACACTTTGAACTATTAAGTGCTTTAATAAATTAAATAAGCAATGTGAGAATAAAAAGTAATAATAATAATAAAAAAACCAAATATAACGGCTAGAACGGACCAGATTTGACAACTGCGCTAAGACTAGACCAAAAATAGAAAAATGGGCGCGTTAAAAAGAATTAACTCGGAATCGCGTTCTCAAGTCTGAATTTAAGCCAACTTTTGAGAAAAACGAATTTTAGTATACCTGTTCACGTACAGCTAAACTCGAATACAGATATTAAATTGAAGAACGCATGAAAAGATCGATCATTCGCGTGCGTGCCTAATTTAAATAACGGTATTTCGAATTAGTTGAACGTAGTGACTGGAGTTGGTTTGGGTTGGTAACCGAGACCCTATACTGGTAATTCTTGTAATCATGCGACTCCGAAACACGCCCTGACTAAAATAAGAAAAAGAAGACGGACAAAATTGGGGTATAACAGCTGCCCCTCTTTATTAATATTTTACTAGAAAGTGCTGAGCTCTAGAACTTTCGTAGTAGAAATAGGAATAAAGATAAGATAGACGCTAATTTTGTCCGTTAGAAGGGGAAGTGGAAGGTTTGAGATGAGCAAGGAAGGGTTAACACTCGGTGCGTTAACCAGAAGTTAAATGGAGGGTCATCAAGGACCTGAAGGAGCGCTAAGACTCTGAAGGACCACTTTAGGTCTGAAGGAGCGATAAGGCTCTGAAGGACCACTTAAGGTCTGAAAGGCTGCCTAGGCCTTAATTGAAGGACCATCGTGGTCTGAAGGAGCGCAACTAGCTACGGTACTAATTAAACGGTCTGAGGGGGCCTTTATACTCGAGCGGCCATGATGGGTCAAGATCAGGTCTAGAACTGATATGTTGACCATGAAGGACGTACACTGTGTCTTAGGCTGACACAACTAGTCTGAAGGACCACGCGGGGTCTGGAAGGTCCGTCGGGCTCGACTCCGACGTTGCGACCTGGGCCACTTAGGGCACTGAAGGAGCGTAGTGCTCTGAAGGACCACTCGGGGTCTGAAGGGACCAACCTGGGGATCCGTGATATGATATGGGATTAATTTGGGAATGAAATATAGGGACCGACACTTAGCGTGTCAATCTGAAAACTTAGTAAGTGCATTCAAAAATGAGAAGGTAATCTCCACTTGGCGTATTTAATAATGCAATGAAATTGATATGCTTGTATGGGATGTATGCACATGTAATGATTGACATGTGGTGGGGTGATGAATGAAATGCGGGATGACACCTTTCTTTTGCCTTTTGATTCTTTTGGCATTCTTCTCTTTTTTTTTTTTTTTTTTTTTTTTTTTTTTTTTTTTGCAATCTCTTTTTACTGTTTCATCAATTCGCAGGACTTCCAGGTGTGAGATATGAAGCCATCTTTTGTATTTGTCTTCTTTGGGTCGACATCTTTGGTGATCGCGACTTGTCATAAGAGCTATTTGTTTTTGCCATGACCGCTTTTTGTAGGAGATTGTGTCATTTCTGTGATTAGCAAAAATTTCGTAATGATAGTAATGCTTATGATTATGCCACATGTTTCACAATTCAAGATCATTTATCATAAAACCTCATTTCATAGAGAGAAATGAAAGAGAAGGGAAAGTGTTTGATGTTTGATATTGGAAGCCGAGTATGCGAGAAGGCATCTTGATGAAAGATTACATCGATGAATAGAGTTGAAAGAAATAGAAAAGCCAAAAACACTAAGCGATTTGTTGGTAGCTAATCTCCTTGAAATAACGCCGTCGCTTACTCATGTTCACCACCTTGATCCTCATTGTCCGACTTTCGAAATGTCGTTTGTCTCGATGATTTTGGTCCAATCTTTTGACCACTAATTTTTGCTGGATCGCCTTTTTTGGGTTTTCGATCCATCGGTCGCTCTAACTTTTGCCTAGGTCGCCTTTTGGGTTTTCGACCTAGCGAGCTTATTCTTGCTTGGCTCATTTTTCTTTCTTCTATATCATTCCTTTTTCTTGATCGCATCCGAGTTGATCGGGAGGTCTTCATCGTCGTGAGAATTAAGGCTCTTCTAGAGAACGATTTCTTCACCACGTAAGGTTCTTCGTAATTTGAGGTTGAGAATCCTTTTGGATAGGTAAGATTTCCTTGGGCACCAGGTCTCTTTCTTGAATTTGTTGAAGACAAACTTTCTTAAGCTTTCTTTGTTCTCATCTGATACAGCTGGTCATGACATGGGGCAACCATTTTGTTTGATGACTTCTTTTGTTGCGTTGGGTTGCCCCTGTCGAGGTGGGAAATGAGGTCCACCCTCCATGTGAGGCCAGAGGGAGTGTTTGTGGATCGCATTCTGCGGGATCTCTTTGATATTCTTTGTTTGTTGCCGCAGTTGCCCCATTCACCTTTGGGGTGGTATGGGGAGGTGCTATGAGCACGACCTGAGGTCTCCAAACAACTCTGCCACCGTGATGTTTTTTTTTTTTTTTTTTTGGAAGACCGTAATGGCTGACTAAATCGTTAACAATCACAGATCTTGTTACACCGGTGGACTTTTAATAGCCTCTTGTGACTTGATGCAATCATGCCATAATTTTGTTTGTGTTGCTTCACCAATTAGTGTGTCTTCCAAAATTAAAAGGCTCTAAATAGCATAAGCTCACCATATTGAATAAGGTATGGTTACTAAGCACACTACAAACCTGATAGTACACACCTTTCGGCATTTTATCAAACATTGGGTAGGTAGTGGATAGGGGTGGGAATAAGTAGAGTCGTCCCAAGAGACTATCTTCATGGCCCTGCCAACTTAAAGCCTCGTATGGCCTAAACATTTAGTAAAAAAAAGCTAGAGAGCTTGAGAACTTTTTAAAGCCTATTAATTTAAATAGGCCAAACTTAGACTTATAAAAAAGCCTATTAAGCCTAATAGGTCGGCCTGTATATTTATATACTTATATTTTATTATTTATTTTTACTCAAATAAAGAAAAAAAGAAGAAAATATAGTGCAAAATAGGGACAAGACCTGATTGTCTTTATTAACGTTCCTTTCCTTTTTTCTAATAAATATTAGCATTCTTTTTTAATAGGCTTAAAATACAAATATACCTTGTTGCCATTCATTACTCTAACGTTCCAATGTGTCGTTCTCCATTCTGCGTATGCAACTAGTACTTAATTTACATATTTTTGAAACCAATGCTACCTTATTGCCATTCATTACTCTAACGTTCCAATGTTTCTCTCACAATTCCAATGTTTCATGCGGCACAACTATTTGAAATTTCTTTTTTGAAACCAACAGTACTGTATTAACGTTCCCTCCCTCATCAACACAAAAAAAAAGGTACTATTAATATATGACATACTATATATAAAGCTACATTTCTCTGTTTTTCTAGAAAATGAAATGAGGAATGCTAAGATCAGTTGCGCTAACACTCGCCATTTGACACTCGCACATGCCACCAATTTTTTAATCACGTTACCGGATTACCGGATGAATAGGTTCAGTTTTTTTTAATACTTTTTAGACTTTTCTTTTTAGAAATTTTTAAAGATCAGATCACTACAAAAAAAAAAAAAAATTCCATTGACAGGAACACCATCCACACCGAAGGAACCTCCATCTACCATTTTTTTTAAACATATGAATCTCTGCTTCATCATCCTCAGTAATTTCTCAACATTGAACGGTTTTTATGTTAATAAATCATCAACATTGAAAAGCAAAATAAAGAAGAATCTTGCAATATAAAATCCAACGTAGTGAGGTACATATCACACAATAGAAGAGGGATTCATAGAAACTGGAAAATTTGTTACTCTTCTCCATTCACAGTTGCTTGCAAGAAAATCCTTTTGTTCATCATTTACAAAAATTCTGAGAATTCTCTACTCCATTTTATAAATAAAATAAAAAGCGAAACCCACCTAAATCTCTCTCTAGATATTTCTGAATATTGTTTCAGCAACAAAAAGAATTCTCAACCAAAAAAAAATCACAAGCTTGCGATAATCAAAGAAAAATTAATGAAGAAGAAAGTGTCAAAAGAGAGTAAATTAATGAATTTTTTAAAAAAAAAACAAGCGACGAAACGAAACGGCAAAACCAAGTGGAGAGACGGTAATCAAAGAATGAGTTAAAAATAATAATGACGTGGCCCAATAAATCAGCGAGTTTCCGTGAGCGAGTGTTTAAGCGACTGATATTAGCATTTGCTCAAATGAAATTGTTTACGATTGAAGACTCAACTCTCTGGAAACAACAACCGATGGCAGCAGAAAAAACCAGATTGCATAGCAAACTGGTGTTATGTTTTTTCTTTTTCTTTTTGACTCAAATTGGGGTTATGTTTCTTAAATAAGAGGAAGTTTGTTAGTAGTTTATTTCAATTTAGGAGTATTCTGTTTACTACTAATTATGGAATTCATTTTGTTTCTTTGTGAATGTTGTTGCAACTATGTGGTTATCATTTTGTTAGCTTTCACATCATTTTATTAGCATTCCTTGAATTGGTAGCAAACATATATCATACTTTTGAAAATGTTTTTGACACAGATAATTTTGAAACTTTAAAAGGCCTTAGTATAAAAATATGTAAAATTGACCATTTTAGAGGCCTTAATGTAAAATAGGTTTTTAATAGGCTTTCAGGGCAGACCAGACTTTTAAAAAGGCCAGATCAAGCCTAAAAAAAGTCTTTGACAGGTAACACGCTAAGCTCAGGCCTAAAAAATTGATGAAGATCAACATGTTTCTTAGCTTCAAGTAAACCCATCTGCGGCAGAGGTCCATATTTCTTTCTTAGCAAGGATTCAACTTCACTAAAACTGTCCATGCATTTATCGCAAGTGGACAAAAGCTTTTCATGCAATTTATTCATCCTCGCATTGAGTTTGGTGTTCTGATCTTCAAGCGTCTTCTCAAGTTCAACAATCGTAGTAGCGGAGCGAGTACCAATAGCCATGTTTAAGCACCAGGATGTGCTTTGATACCACTTGAAGCGGTAATCTGAGCTCTAGGGATGAAATCCAAAAAAGCTCACCACTCAACAATGAAGCTCCAATGAAAGAATGGAGTTCAGATTGAAAAGTAGAAATAAGTTGCAGAGCAAGATAGAGTTGAGAGAGATAATTCGTATAACTTTTGATATATTATTTCATTAACCAACTTGGCTAATTTATAACAAAGTGTGATCTCCAAACAAAAGGTAAAGTGCATAGTAAAGTGTTGAACAAGTAAAGTGCTGAGCAAGTAGAGAAATAACGTAAAAACTGAAATAAGCAGGAAAAACCATTAAAGAAAATAACAACATTAGCAATACTATGACAAAAAAAAAAAGACTGCTACTGTTAGGCTATATTTATCATATTTACAACAAAAAATGTATCCTTTTATTTCTTATAAAAATGACTAGAGGTAATAAACGAATAGGTATTGAATTTGAAACAAATGGTTTCAACGGATCCTTTAATATGATTAGAAACATTCATTTCAAAATACATTGGCTACTTTGAAAGCCAATAAATGATTAGAAACAAGGTACAAGCAGCAATAACCGCCGACAGAATAAGGGTGTCCCTTGAGCGTCGCCTTCTTATGGAACCTGTACGAGCATCGTATTAGAACGAGAGTAGAAAACAAACTTTCGATCTTAATGTAAATGTTGCACTTTAAAGAGTAAAACGCAACATTGCTAAGATATCCATTCACAAGAATGTTTACAAACATACAATTTTATAGAATACAAACACATGGATAAAAGAAGATGGACATGCGTGAAAATACTTCCATTTCCCTTAATTTTCTAGTGAGTTAATTAATATTTGTATTTAACCTCTTAATGCTGCTTCACTATAGTCTTTAGAGGATTTAAATCTACCAGTCCAAGACAGAGGCAAAACAAAAAGATAAGAACTAATTTACGACATACCAAGCACACTGCGAATAATGGGGAACTTGTCACTGAGAAGCTTCACCTTCCCTTGAACATTACCAAACAATGTACGCTGAGAATCCAAGACAGCTCTTGTTGCTTGAGCATGACTAATAACATCATCTATCTGGGAAAGGGAAGGTGAAAATGAATCAGATCAGAATTTTCAAAGACGGGATAATAAATCCAAGTTTTACAATAGATACAATGGAGAGAGATATGCCAATCATTGAGACCACCCAGAGGCACACAGTTTGGATAGTCCATGCTAGGAGGAAGAGAGTGGGAACCATAAAAGCAGTTAGTGTTGTGTAATTAACTAATAGATGGGGTACGGTTATTGTGGGTTGTGGGATACGATTATAGGGGGGATACGATTCATGCATCAAAATGATACAAGCCACGATTCGCATCGTTTGCCCATGTTTTGGAATCGTATCACGAAACTAACAAAAGACTTGTCGACAGAACGTCTCAATCATTTTACTTGCAAGCTGAAAATGAAAGATATCCATTCACCGGCTTGAGGGGAGGTGTTATAAATAACAATTATTTTGTAATTATTAGTATTCCTTGTAATAGGTCTGTTAGGTTTAGTTTATCCTACATTGTGTATATATTAAAAAGACTTAATTACAGTTTTGGTCCCCCTATTTTTCTCAACTCACGATTTTGATCCCCAAAGAATTTTTCACTAATTTGGTCATCTATTTTCAATAGCTCACGATTTTAGTCGCCCAAGAATTTTTCTCACGATTTTATTCCCCTTTTTTTCGCCAACTCACGATTTTAGTCCCCCTATTTTTTCAACTTTTAAAATCAAAGTCCCCCTCTTGGAAAAATAGGGGGACTAAAATCGTGAGTTGGCGAAAATAATGGGACTAAAATTGTGAGTTGACGAAAATAGGGGGACTAAATTCGTGAAAATAATTCTTGGGGGACTAAAATCGTAAGTTGGTGAAAATAGAGGGACTAATTCGTGAAAAAAATTCTTGGGTGACTAAAATTGTGAGTTGGTGAAAATAAGGGGACCAAAACTGTAATTAAGCCTATTAAAAATTAGTGATTGTAATAACAAACAGTTGAAATATTACTCAAATATTGTTCTACATGATATTTGTTTCCTTATATCCCATTCACCTCCTATTTATACATGATTACCATATAGCCACCAATTACCTTATAACCACCCCAACTAACTAGTTACCTGTTATAACAACTTCTAACTACTCCAATTACCCTTTAATCTATATCCTAACAAGATGCTTGTTTCTTTCCGAACTGTTCCAAGGCCCAAATTTGAATGGGATAAGACGATATTTTCGTGAAGAACTTCCCTTCTGCGAAGAAAAGGTTTCTTTTTATAGAACAATCATTAACTGTTGACTAAACAAAATGGTATGCTCTGAACGAATGGAACTAATTTACATTATTTAACTAGATTTAGCCTTGGAGATATTAAAAAAATATAGTCAATCCTCCCCACCTCAAGGGTACACGTCGACAATTCTAACATTGCCATGCAATGTATTGTCATCTAAACTAATCATTGTTCGTTCAATTGGAATCATAAATAATTGGAATGGATTCACGGAAAAATCTGTTTGATACTGAGTTTTTGGACTAAGCCCAACCAAATCTGTTGAATAGATAATGGGTTACAAACAATTGGTGGTAATGGAATGAGTTTGTTAGGGGAGGAACCTATATCGAAGAAGGCTACCCACGAAGGGTTCTGACCGGTGGAAGGTTCTGACCAACAAGAAAGTTGAGTGAAGTGCCACCGAGTAAAGTGTCGTGGAGTGCAGCCGCCGAGGACGTCGGCTCTCAGGGGCGGTGCTATGATAGGAACTTGGGTATTATGGGGTGCTCAAGTCCCACATCGGGTAGTATGGGATGCTCGGTGGAGTATTTAAGTGGCTTGATTCTCCCCCTTTGAAAGCTAGCTTTTAAGGGAGGGTTCCCAAGTGCTTATATACTTATCACTATTGAATCTGGTTCCTATCGAAATCAGCATGCTGAAACATTTAACTTCCACCAATTACGCCTTTAGGTTCAGGAAGTGATCTCTTTTCTTTACCGAATCTACCAGAGTTGATGAACCACCAACTAAAACAACTTTTTTCTTTATAGAAAAAACAAACTTCCGTAAATTGTGAATTCAATTAGATTATTTGTAAATATAAGAATGGAACATAGACTTACATGCGATATACTTCCATGGATGGACGCTCTCTCGCGTAGTAACTGCATCCTTGGTGACATAGTACCGGAGGTCTGCCAGAACAAGGTAAGTTTAATAGAGCTCTAAAGAATTTACTAAATAACTTAACACAAATTATGCAAATACCTTATACTCGCTAATATCGTCCCTGACTGAACTCAAAAGTTCTGCATGTTCGCTCATTGAGTTTATGTTCCCTCTGATACGCCTAAATTCCTGAGTAGTATTAAATTAAAATTGAGAAGGATGTTAAAAGTTTATTTATAAGAGCAACAGAAATCTAGTAAAGCAATATTGAGTTCACAACATTTACGTTCTTACAAAAAGCTTGCATATTTATAGGGTCACTGTTAGGCACCTAGCCTAACATTGACCGAAAATATGCAATTGAAAGCCTTGAGATTTGATTAAAGAAAGGAAAATGGGAAGAAAGTGGAATATTATTGATATGTGATGAATACAATTTGTGAGAGTAGGCTCTACGCCCCCGACATCACCAAGTGCCTCCGGCCTCACCCCGTGTCTACTAGACTCAAAGTATAAAAAATAAAAGATGGTCACAAGGGGGTGGGAGCCTTAATATATATAGGCTTCCAATACAAGGGGATAGAGGGGAATAGGCTAACCAATTAATAACTACCCCAACAAATATAACAAACCCCTCTAACAACCTAACCAACTATAACACTTTATAACTAACTCCCAACTAACATAAGAAATAGGAGTTAAAGGCAACAAACTACTTAACCAACTAATATTACAAAACAACCTTCTAACTAATTAACTCCCTTACAAAATATTCCCACTTACATAGGGACTAACAATTGTTAGGCACCTAGCCTAACGTTGACCGAAAATATGCAATTGAAAGCCTTGAAAATTAGATTAAAGAAAGGAAAATGGAAAGAAAGTAGAATATTATTGGTATGTGTTGAATGGATACAATTGGAGAGATAAGGGTCCCCAACCCTCCGGCCTCACCCGGACTCCAGGTCACGACTAAACTCAAAGTATGATAATATTGAAAGACTGAGAAACTCTTTTTGGGTTCTATAAATTAACATTCGGTGTGGACATTTGAGTCACTTATGATATTATATAATATTGAGCACTTTTGATTCATAGTCTTTTACGTTTTTATTGAGTTTCTATCATAGACCATCTAATATTTAAGTCAAATAGGATTTCATCTTACAATGCCATGAAAAAATATGCTCAGCAAGGTGGCTATGGTGTTGGTTTGTTTTCGAGTCAAATAGTTGCAATGATGGTTTGTTCTGAAGGAAAGCACCCGGAAATAAAGAACTCATTATGGTATTTCAGGTAAAATGAACTATAATTTGAAGTATGATCAGAGACTCATTATTTTCTGAACTGATTAAAACTACGTTACACAAAACAGAAATTGGACACAACACGACTCATACCTGGGAAAAATCATGAAGAATATCTCTATGCCTAGCCAACTTTTGAGTTGTAGAAGTGGTTTGTGCAGCAGATGCAGCACATCTACTCATTGAATCATTTATGTCCAATAGTTTCTCAAGCAAGGATTGGATTTCCATTTCCATGGACTTCCATGATCTACTGGAACCAGGAGTAGGTGACCCACTATCCACATAGCCTGATCAGAAACCGAACAATACCACAAATGTGGAGAACTGATTACTAAAACTATTTAATAATACAATACTTCAACATAATTGTTCATCCAGGAATTGCAGTTAACCATAGTTGTCCTGGATAGTGGCATGAGGCAACTGACCAAAAAAGTAAAAAATGAATCCGTCCATCAATGAATCCCTAATTTCTAAAATGTAGATAAATAGACATCAATACAGGGGAAAAAATGGACAAGTATGAGAAAATTAACACAACGTCGCGATTCTTCAAACCAAATTGAGCAAAACTAAGAATGTTTAGAAGAAAATACGAACCTCCTTGAGTGAAGATAGCACCGAGCTTGGCATAGGAAGAGAGCTTGACTTCGATGTCACTCTCGACTTTCCTCGCTTCCTTTCGCAGTTCTTCCCAACCCGATTCCTGAAGATCCATATCGGGATCCATCATGTGGATCTACTTCTTTCTTAACTTGATTCCGTTATCGCAGTTAAAACTCTGTTTCCCGATCCTTCATGCGTTCTGGTTTTCGCTTGTACCGTCTTTGTACTAGTGCTCGTAGACGTAGAGAGAGGAGAGCGTCGAGTGAAAGAGACGCGGGCGGATCTTGCGTAAGTAAACTCACTGTGGGTACCAGTGCAACTGTGGGACTTGGGGGGTGGTGCAAGGAAAAGGAAGCGGTGTCCTGTTCCTCCGATTCCGGTCGCGATCGAGAGATCTCACGTCAGTAGTCCAAAAATAAATTTTTAGGAGTAATCATCTAATTTATTAAATTGTAAAAATATGAAAAATCTTCTTTGAAAAGCAATAATTATATTAATGGAGAGCACGCCAACCAATATACAGAAATGGAAGGGGTACAACCTCCTTAAAACCTCTCAGCCTAAAAACTCAGCTGGGAAAAAGCTGGAGTAAAAAAAAGAAAGTACGCTTTAAAATAGATGTGTATTGCGTGTGAATGTCAACCCACAATTTCTCTCCCTTTAAGGCATGAGAGTGGGTTAGAACCCCACAAAGAAATAGACAAAGGGGATTTACATTTCAATTTGTATAGACACCAACTCCAACATAAGCTCTTAAATCGGGTTAACACCCTATCTATGCTCGCTTCCTCCTCTTTGAAGATGACGTCATTCCTTTCAAGCCAAATGCTCCAACATGTAGAAAACCAAAACAAGTGTTTCACCCGCTTTGATTTTTTTCCTTTTAGCCTATGCCCACAATTTATAATAAAGTCCCCGATGCTCGAGGAGACATCAATATCGACGCCTAACCAACCACCGATGGCTAACCAAACCGAATGAGCGAAGTCGCAAGTCATAAACAAGTGTTGTGTGCCTTCACACGCGTTGTGGCAAAAAGGGCAAGTAGCCTCCTTCCATGTGTGGATCACGCCCCTGTGCAGCAGCTGTTTGCGGGTTGGTAATAAGTCCAGCAACAACCGCCAACCAAAAATTATTACTTTCGACGGAGCAATAGACTTCCACAATGCAGCGCACAAATGGATTCCTACAAGACTTGACCATAAAACAATGGGATTGATCATGCAGCCATTTCCACTCGTCCACCTTCGTTTTGAGCGGTAGGCATGAAAATGTTCTGCAGAATTTCTGCTTCAGCAGCAGAAATTTCTTCTTCACCTCGGTTCATTGAGACGCTCCAGAACCATCGACCGTCAACCCAAGAGCCACAATCGGCCACTGAAATACATTGTTGTCCAATCCCTTCGCATATCAAAGGAAACACATTGAAGAGAGGCTCTATACCCAACCATTGGTCCTTCCAAAAATTAATCAACTTTCCGTCACCAAAACTTCTTCGAATACTCCATGTGAACCGATTATCTTTCGCCACCTTAAAATCCAAAGACGGCAAGTCTCTCCACCAAATAGACCCTGATAACCTACAGTTTTGGCCCTCCATAGAGTCATAGATAAAAGAAGAGGCGAAATCCCCATATCTATATGTCAAGAAGCTACTCCAACTCACATTAGGATCCAACAAGCCCTCCACTTCCACTTGGATAAAAGAGCTCTAGATTTTTAATTCCTAACCCACCATCCTTCTTCGGGCGACAAATCTTGTCCCAAGCCACCCAATACATCCCACTCTCTCCCTCTTTGACCCCCCATAGAAAATTTCTTTGAATTTGAGTCATCTTCATAATCACCACCTTTGGAGGTTTGTGGAAAGAGAACATATATAAGGGAATGCTAATCAAAACGGAGTTTATAAGAGTTACCCTACCTCTGATGGATAGAAGGCATCCCTTCCAAGTCGACAATCTTTTCCTAAGACCATCAAGAACGTTTTTCCAAGTTGATTCCCGCAGGGGGTTGGCTCCGATGGGGATGCCCAAGAACTTGAAAGGGATAGTTTCCGATCTACAAATTAAAAGAGGAAAGTGGATGCTCTCTCCAAGAAACCGTCTGAGGTGTTAATGCCGATTAGTTTGCTTTTGTGGAAGTTGACCTTCAACCCGAATACTAATTCAAAAGACCTCAAGATGGACTTGATACTCCAAAGATTGTCCCATGTAGCCCTTCCCACCATCATTATGTCATCTGCGAATTGCATAAGAGAAAAGTTGACGTTATCGTTGATGGTGAATCCTTGGTCCCTATCTCCACTGCTTTGTGAATCAAACCCGTTAAGCCTTCGGCCACAATAAGAAAGAGGAACGGCGACAACATGTCTCCTTGCCTCAAACCCCTTTGGACTTTGAAATCTTGGGTAGGGCTCCCGTTAACGAGAACCGACATAGGGCTAGTGCAAATACACGACCTCATCCAAGCCACCCACCTCGGAGGAAATCCCATGCGATTCATCGTATAAATAAGAAAATCCTATGAGATAGAGTCGTATGCTTTCTCAAAATCAACCTTGAACATCAAACACTCCTCCTTATTTATCGTAGCGTAGTCCACCAACTCATTGACAATCAACACGCCGTCCAACATTTGTCTCCCTCCAATAAAAGCTGATTGGCAACTCAAAATGACACTTGGCAACACCCGCTTGATCCTACTGGCCAAAACCTTCGCAAGAATTTTGTAAAGGCTCCCTATCAAACATATAGGTCTAAACTCACCCAAGCCTTGAGGATTGTCATTCTTGGGAACTAGAGCAATGAAAGACGCCGAGACTGCTTTAGGGATGAAGGCGTTATCATAGAATTCGTTAAATAATGCCTCCACATCTTCTTTTAAGAGATCCCAACATAACTTTATAAAATTGAGATTGAATCCGTCGGGCCCCGGGCTTTTATCACCGTCACAATATCCCACACCCCATCCTAATTTCTTCCTCGGAAAAAGGTTGGATCAAGAAAGCATGGTCGCTAGATTCCAATTGCTTGATTGGGGTTGTTTTCAACGAAACAATTCGCAAAGTGGCTCTTGATCCGGGATTTCACTTCATCCACATCCTCCACCATTATCCCATTGTCTCTAAGAATCACCACATTGCTCCTCCTCCGACGGAAAGTCAAATGAGAGTGAAAATATTTAGAATTCATATCCCCTTCCTTAATCCAACCTGCTCTTGACTTTTGAGCCAAGATCGACTCTTTAGCCCGAATTTCTTTCCAGAGGGATTCAGTTACGTCTTTTCTGTTTTCAACCACTCTTCCATCACATCCATTGCAAAGAATATCATCTAGGTGGTTCACATCCCGAACTAGATTGTCAATATTGAGATCGAATTTCCCGAACACCTCCTTATTCCACTCTCTAATTTTTCCTTTAAGCAACTTCAGTTTTTCTTTGATGACATAAGCTTTATGTCCTATAACATTGAAGCTTCTCCAAGACTGTTGAACAAAAGGCAATAACTCAGGGTGATCCAACCAAGCATTGAAGATGCGAAAAAGTTTCGGGCCCCAATCTATGTTTGAAGGCAGAAGCCGAATCGGTGCAAGATCAAAAATGCCCCTATTGCCAATCCACTGCCCAGATACACCACAGTCCTCGATGAGCTCTGCTGAGATTAGAAACCTATCAAGTCTGCTCATAGACACTCCATCAGAACAAAAGCAAGAAAACTTCCCAGACACCAGCACATCCACCAAATCTATGTCAACAATGAATGTGTTAAAATAATCAATCTCTGTATCATAAGTAACCCCACTCCTCCCATTTCTCTCGGATGCACAAGTTACAGCATTGAAGTCACCCACTATACGCCAAACACCATCCCCCATACTATTCTTAGTTGCCAGCAAATCAGACCAAGGCCTTCTCTTCGCACTAGTGGAACAAGGAGCATAAACATTGACAACGTTAACCACTTTATTACGAGCTACAACCTTCACGCCTAAAAAACCAGCGCCTGAGAAGTGAGAGCTAGCTGTGCACGCCCCATCTAACCAAGAGCACAAAATACCACCCGCCGAACCACACGAAGGTTGGTGAACCCATCGAAAGCTGCGATTACCCCACAAAAGACCAATCTCACCGTCTCCTGCAAACAGACAAAATCAAAAGAACCAGAATTTATAAGAGACGTTACTTGAGGACGCTTAGCACGGTCGCCCCACCCACTAATATTTAAGATTGAATATTCATGAGACCCTAGGTATAGTCACCCTCTTGCTACTCTCTGCTTCATCACGTCTTTCACCTGCCTCTCTATCAAATCAATGTATGTCTCATTAGGCAAATTTCCTTCCACCCCTAGGCTTTTAGCATTCTCCCAAACCCTCCTTGCAACTGCCTTACTTTGAAGGGCCCAGAACCTATTATTACAATTAGCAATGTCTCCGCTAGACATCGAGCCCCCACATAATATCGTCCCAGCCGAAAACAAAGAGGAGGGATGAGCGCTAATATCACTAGACTGGTGCGCACAAGAGCAATAACATGGGATTCGATTGAAACTTCTTTTACAGTATCTCTGTGCGATATTAAATTATCCGGATCGGGTCTCCCTCTTCATACCAACCCATAGAAGCTTCCTCATATCCTTGGGTTTTAGAGGGCCTGTAACACCCCCTTCTAACATAAACTACTATTTAATTAATTGAAAATCAGAGTCTATAAATTTTTTTAGTGCGACCACTCGAGGGTGCCACATTTAAACAACCATAATCAAAACTCCAAAATAATAATCAAAATAAACTCCAATATGAGATACATAGCACCAATTAAATCCGAGGATAAAATACCACAGCAGCGGAAATTAACAAACTTAAAATAATAGTTCAAAACATAAAGGAAATGACAAATACTAAATGTCCCCCCCGGTGCTACGTATCAGAGCTGACTCGACCACACTAGAAGAAGGTACTCTAGTCACCTTCAGATCACCACACCTGCAGCTTCTTGACATAAGAAGCAACACAAAGCGAAGAGGGTGAGTCTCTTTACATAGGTAATAACAAATAAAACA
This sequence comes from Oxytropis ochrocephala, assembly GCA_020916435.1. NCBI lineage: Eukaryota > Viridiplantae > Streptophyta > Magnoliopsida > Fabales > Fabaceae > Oxytropis > Oxytropis ochrocephala. Next base: position 45,988,275 of record CM037091.1, read on the forward strand.
GAAAACACAGTGGAACAGGCAAGCTAGCACACCAGAAATACAGTCAAGTCAAGTACACCATTAGTTTATGAACACCCAAATCAGTCACTAGAAAATGTATGTAATGTATGAGATGCAACCCAAAACTCCACGGGCATATGCATGTGGATCCATCACCAAAATAGCCTTGAGGGCATTCACCAATAATTTATGAGGCTGAGGCCTATTCACCAAAAATATGCATATGATTATGCGACGCCATGACTATGCACCATAACACCAGAACACAAAATAATGCATCAATATGCGCACCAACAATTATATACTCACCAGTCACCAAGGAGAGTCATAGACCTCTCATCGCCACAATATAATCACCATTAACATACATCACCGTAAATAATCACCCTACAGGGACTAAACGACACCCTAAGGGACTAAAAGAACATCAAGGACTAATTTCACACCAAAGGACTAAAGTCACTCCAAGGACTAAAGTCAACGTCAGGGACTACACCAACACCTAGGGACCAAAGCACCTCCTAGGGACCCTTTCAACACCCAGGGACCATTTTGACACCTAAGGACTAAATTGACACCTCGAGGACCAATCTGACACCTAGGAACTAATTTGACACCTCAAGGACTGAAATGCACCAAGGACTGAACCCACACCTAGACACAGGCGCCAAGTTGCGCCTTGGCGCAAAAGTTGGCGCCATCACTTAGACACTGCGCGCGAGTTGCGCGCACGCCAGCGCAAAGTTGGCGCCCATCACTTAGACACAGGCGCCAAGTTGCGCCTTGGGTTGCCACAGTTGGCGCCCCTCACCGAACCAACCACACGCAGCGGACACAGCTGCAGCGACCAATTTGGCGCCTGTCACTAGACACCAAAGACAAACAAGGTAATTTGGGCGACCAATTGGCGCCGCACTAAGACAGCGCACTGGCAGCCAAAGTGGCGCCAGGCGCAACACAACACGCCCACACACACTAGAACACAACACGCACCTACACGACCACAGCGCGCGCAGGCATGCCGGTTTAGGCGCCTGCGCGCAACACAAAGACACACCGCACTCACACACCAGCGCGCGCAGGCATGCCAATTTGCGCCTGCACACCACGCCCCACCACACAACAACCCCACGCGCAATACCCGATAACACAGCGCACCCAGGCGCATGATTCCCACTAATCTGGCGCCCTACCCCCGCTCATGTACAAACCCGATACAACCACCCACCGCACACACACCAAACAAAGGACTCCAGCGCCTTGGGCACGCCAAAATGGCGCCCGATCCCGCGCCACCCCACACGCACTCCACACCTGCACTGCGGCGCCACTAGGTGCACCCTGCAGGCCGATTTGGCGCCCTCCCCACTGTTCACAGCCCCCAAACCGATCCCAAACCCCACCAAACGCCATGAAAACAGCTTCCACTCAAGCAATCTCACAAACACCTATTAATCACCTTAATTCTCCCTATTGTTTTTCATCAAATTCATGCTATAACACCTTAATATCAACAATCATGGACTTAGCAATTCAATTTTTGTATAATAAATCAATTTAAGCACATCTCATTCAAAACAATCACCAAATCAATCAAAATAATCCATAAATCAATTAAAACTAACTCTCCTAACACCTAATCCCTATGGTTTCATGTTCTATAAATTATTAACTACGAAAGAGAGCCCCCTTACCTTTGTCAATTGAGGAAGACACCCAATCTTTCGATAAGAACCCTCCAAGACACCAACACTCCAAGCTTTTCCTCCTCTCCTTGAGTTTCACGCAACTCTCTCTCTTTTCTCCCTCTCCTTGCCGTCGCAACCCCTCTCTCACTCTTCTCACTTTCTAATTTTTGATTTCTTTGCTCTAAAGAGGGTTTCTCCTAAGACCCAAGGGTTTTACTAATTGGGTTTGGGCCACTTAACACTAATGGGCCCTATTTGCACACCCTTAATTACTTTCTCATATCCCTCCCTATTTAACTAAAATACTCCCCATTTATTCACTACACCCCACTCCTTATTTAAATTAAATACCCTATTATTATTTTAATATGGCCAACTAAAAAAACTACTTAATTAAATTAGTTAGATAATTACTTGATTATTTTTGGGGCGTTACAGGGCCCACCCGGATGGCATTCCTAGACGGATTTGGAATTGAATGGAGATCTAAAGACTTAAGCTTTGGGTTGGGCGGTGGGTTCAGGTTGCCAAGCTGCTGGCCCAACAAATGATCACTAGGCGCTCCGGGCCCATTATTGATTGAAGAAATATTATTTTGGATTTCAGTAGGGTTTGATTCCTCCACAAAGCTTCCAACAGATTTGGGAGAGGAGTTACCGTAAATGGAGAGTTGACCCTCGGGAGCCTTAACCGCAACATTAGGGCTATCATTACCAGCCTGATTCGGATTGCAATCCACAAAATCCTGGTCTACCTTCCTTGGTATACTTCCAGCATTTAATAGGGCGTTTAGTTCAGCTTCACCCCCTCCTCTTCTCCCTGGCCGTCGCTATTACTGGAGTAGAAGTGGTCAGAGAAATCATCCTCAGAACTTGATGATTCATCAGTATCAACTTCGTTGCTAGCATCCATGAGTATCCATTGAGGCGAGCCCCACATATCCTCCACCAGCCTAATCGAAAACAGAAAATGTTAATGACCACCTGAATCACCTTGTTCATTGTCTCAGACGATCGTGTACGGACCAGTATTCTTGCGACATCAAAAGATCTCTACATTTCAGTGATCTCATCTGAACGAACAAACTCACCAACCTGAGCCACCAACTTGGAAAAAAATTGTGAGTTCCAGGCGTGGACCGGAACGCCATAACACTGGATCCAAGTGACCCTCTCCGGATCGATATCTGATTGGTTCCAAGGCCTAATCCACTTGAACCATTGATAGAGACAATGTTATTGGAAAAGGGTGTGCAAGTATACACAGTCTTTAACAAGTAATACAATGATAAGAAAGGTCGAACCCACAAGGATTGTATTAATTTCTTAGCTTTCAAGATATTAGTAATGCTTAGTGATGCAAGAGTTCAAGAATAAAATAAAAGTGATGAGTGGTGAATGTGTATATAAAGTTAAGATAATAAAGATGTTGTGTTTCAGATGAGAGAGATGGTTGGAATGCCTTTTCCTAAGTAATTTCACCTTGGAACTATTATGCTACTATTGATGCTCCTGCAACCATTGCTCCTGCAACCATTGCTCCTGGAATGAATGTTGTTAAAAATGACACTCTTGCTTTTCAGCAACGTTTCTTCAGGATTTCATTACAAGTCTTATGTCTAAGCTCTTAAGTAAGTTCACCCTTGTATTTTAAGCTCCAACAGTTTCATTCTATGGACTAAGCAAGCCTATGTCTAGGATTTAGCTTGGAATTAATAAAGTTTCCTTTTTATTAAGACACTTATCCATATTAGTTCTTGAGTTCAAACCATAAACCATGTCTGCATTTATGATCCTACTTATTCTTGTGATCAATCTTAAAATAAGCTTTGAAAGAATTATCATACAAGAACTAAATCGCAAAACATCAAAAGTAACATAATAACTTCTCAAGGATTCATTACATAGTTAAATCATCCCAACCAAGGGTAAATTAGCTCATGCTTGACATTGTTAAACTCATATAAACAAAAAATATCATGTTTATAAGAACAAAAATACAAAGGAGAAAATAGAAGATGATCATTACACAATTGCAACTCCTTTTCACAATCTGCCTAACAATGCTGGGGAAATGAACCTCTCAGCAACATGTTTGCTGTGATTTTTGGTAAACAACCGCTGGTCTTGCATCAATTACTTGCGAGATCAACCAGTGAATCTCATGAGCATTTTGTGTTAATGTTATTTCAGAATAGTTTGAATGTTGTTACTTTCTTAAGATAACTGTCAGTTTCAGAGAGATTGAAACCGTTAAATTGCCTTGAAAATCAAGGAGTTTGTAGAAATATACAAAAATAAAGTAGAATGCAGGAAATGTTTAAAGAAACTTAATTGAATTGCATTGAAATGTAAGAATTGGTACACAAGATCATACATCTTTTTGTTACTCGTTTCGCTGTGACTTGGAAGTTGAGCGTGAGAATTCTGTATGTGAGTTTGTGACCCGTTTTCCTTCTCAAGAAAAACTATATATACTAGGAAGAAAGAGTAACTTCCTACAACGACTAACATATTTAAATTTAAACTAATAACTGATAAGCCTTCGACTTCGGCAGCGCTTTCTTCGACAATCTCTTCTCAGCCTTGGATCTACTACCAAACTTTGCTCCTTTCCAAGTCGAAATGTTGTTTTGAAGTCTTCAATCACTAAGTTCCTGCAGTGGTCGAAGGTCACCTTTGACACACCCACTCAATGTCGAAGACCAACATTTCACTCTTTGAAGTGATGAGTCAAACCTCGTTGACTGCATTTATTTAGCCTGTCGAAAATACAGGCTCCCAAATATGTCGTTTTCGACAGAGGCATAGACGAAGGTAGAGAATGACGTTTTTTGAATTCCTCTCGACAAGCTTATGTCAGATATTACAACGTCAGCAAAGTGACTTTTAAGTATTGAAAAGACGTTTACCTTCTCTCTGCGCTGACACTTGAGTGCGCCGTCGCATTGATGGCCACGTTTACCTTGGTAACTGCTATTCCCCATTAAGAGCCATCACTTTGTAACTTCTACACAGGTCCTCCAAGAGAACTGCCATGATTGCTTTTTATTCTTTTCTGTTTTTTTTAAAATTAAACGTGTGTATTGATAACTCTATTTTATATAGAGTTATTCATATGCTTAAACTTAGTAAATTGCTCTCTTTCAAGTAAGGATAAGGAGTTTATATAATATTTTGTGTGATATATGATAACTTGAGTGTTTAATATGGTTTAAGTTGTTAGTAGGCCATTTTGGATATATTGTGGTATGTTTGATGAGTTTGTTCAGTGTTTCTGCATCAATGCTTCAGCATCAATGCTCCTGCATTATTCCTGCACTACAAATGCTACTGCACTGGATTTACAGAATGCTCCTGCATTGCTCAGAGATTGAAGCCATCCACTTGCACATCCACTTGCATTGATGACCTCATGCTTGGTCTCCAAAAGCAAGAGCACTTTATATTTCGGCGCCTACAATTTTCACATAGCTTTGAGGACTCATCTACATAGGGACACGTGCTCATAACTCATTGGACCTCCCTACACACTTGAGTGAAAACCTCAACTTGTGAAGCAACTTCTGAAAAGCAACCATGGTTACACCTCTAGTTTACTTCATCTACAAGTAAAGAAGCACCTCTCATGAAGACTATAAAAGGACCTCACTTCTTCACTTGGAGAGATATCACAATCCATAAGTTAGATCAAAATTTCAATAGTCATAGTGAGTTTCTATTTTGTAAGAAAGAAAGCAAGGAATTGACAAATCCTCCTTACTTCACTTTAGTAGTTTTTACTAAGTGCAGAGTAGTGATGAAACTGCATTGCTAGGAGAATTCATGCAAAGAGCTGCAACTCGTGTAATCTCTATCTTGTTGTCTCTCTTTTGTGTTTTCAAATATATAAACATGCTCTATTAAGTCTATATATACCTTGCAATGTCTATGTTGAGCTAAATCTCTCTTAGTTGGAATGTTCTAACCATTTAATGAGCTTTTAAGTAAGTTTGATGCATGTATGTAATGTGTGCACTTTAGTTCTTGCTTGATAATACTTTCAACACTTATTTTGAGATTGATCACTTAGAATAAGTAGATTTGTAAAAGCTGACATGGTTTACAATTAAGAACTCAAGAACTAATATGGGTGAGTGTTTTACATAAAGAAAACTTTGTGAAAACCATGCTAAGTCCTAGACATAGGATAGTATAGACCATAGGGTGATACTGTGGCTACTTTAAAAAGACAAGAGTGAACTTATTTAGCAAGCCTAGACATAGGAGCTTGTAATGAAACTCTGGAGAAAGTGGTGAAAGGCACATAGCTAATGCAACAACATTCGATTAAAAGCAAATGCATCACATACTGCATTAAACACTTAAAGGTGATTTACTTGGGGAAGACATTCCAACTAGCTTTTCACTATTGCATTACAAATACTCGCACTTTGCTTTATACTAACTTGATTGTGATAACACTATCTCCACTATAATTGTTATTTGGTTACCTTACACTAGATTACTTTGTATTGAAGTTCAAGAAGAGTTTCTCAATCCCTGTGGGTTCGATCTTTTATACTACTTGTTATGGACTGTGTATACTTGCACATGTTTTCCACACACCAAGTTTTTGGCGCCGTTGCCAGGGATTGTAGTTAAATTCTTTTGAAAATTTGATATACTGTAATTTAGTGTTTTACTATTCTGATATTTGTAGTTTCTGTCATGCAGGAGCATGTAACACCCCGAATTTCGTGAGTGGTGGTTCTTTTAGTATGTGTTGTATTATGAATAATTTTATTTATAAGGTTAGATTATTTTAATTTCTTGAGTGTTTGAGTCATTAAAATTAGTTGAAATCACATTTAAATGTATTTTATATTCTATTTGTGATATATGATTGTTATCTGTATTTATATTCTATATTTTATTTTTATAAATATTAATATTTGGGATTTGAGATGTTACTTATTATAGACATTATTGTAAGCTTTTGAGGTATTAAAACAAGAGTTGTAGTGAAATTGGAAGTTTTTAAAATGATTTAGAGGTGAATTTGTGCATATTACTCGCATACACCCCTTTTTCGCCTCTTCGATTTGCAATTCCTCATTGCAACTCACTTAAGCCAACACACTTGCTCAGCCCACGAACGCGTGATCCAACACCAGACCCGACCCAACTTTGCTTCTTCTTCCCTCAGCTAGAAAAAAACGCAGAAAACCAGCGAACCCTAGTGCAGCTCCTTCCTCCCTCGCGTTCTCACTCTTCTCTCCACGGTTGACCCTCAAATTTCACATTCCCACTCGAATTTGGCCATTGATTTCGATTATGACCTTGGTTTGGACGACTATGGCTTTATTTTGTTAAGAAAATCGCACCAGAAAATCGGGCACCCTCCTCTCCATCGCGACTCCCCTTCGCAGCTGCAGTGGTTCAGGCAACAAACCTTAATGCGATTCCGTAAAGGATAGCCATGTACGAATTTTCCCCTCCCTCGTTCAGGTTGTCACAGATTCAGTTTCACCTTTGTGATTTCCAATACGTGACCAAATCTCTTCTAGAGTCATGATTTCAATGTGCTATCATCGTCCTCTGAAATTTTACTAGGTAATTCTTTTGGAAAACCCGATTTATTAGTTAAAGGAAAGTGTTTTTATTATTATTATTATTTTTGGATAGCTAATTGAATGTTTTTGTTGCCTGATTATATGAGTTTGAGTCAATGGACCGTCAGATTTAGATCACGCTTGAGAGCTCATTGTTCGTCCTTGCATTGTGGCAAAAGAATGATAACGATGAAATGTCAGGTAAGGGTGGGTCTTACCTTATAATAGGGTCTATAATAGGATGTATGTAGATTGTAGGGTTCATATTAATCTCTATTTGATGTTATAATTGTTTTTGATGTATGATTGATTGTGTGAATTATGTGAATTGAGTGGAAATTGACTTACATGTGAATTGTGTGTTAAAGAGTGTATATGATAGGGTTTATAATGATTAGGGAATGTTTCAGAAATTGTTGTTGATGATTGAGTTTAGGAAAAATTGGAGAAATTTGGTTTAGGGAACCCTAGGCACCCTAGGGCGCCAATTACTAGGGAAAAGGCGCCTCCCTGTGTTTTGCTGCACTGGGCGCCAGTTGCTTCCCAAAATGGCGCCTGTGTGCGCCTGGTAAGGCGCCATGTGCTGGGTGTGTGTGTTGCTGTGAATATGTTGTTGTGTCTAGGCACAGGGCGCCAGAATGTGGCTGCCCATGCGCCTGGTGTGTCTTGTCTAAGTGCAGGGCGCCAATGTGGCTGCTCAGGGCGCCATGTTGCTGGATGTGTGTGGTTGTCTAAGTGCAGGGCGCCAATGTGGCTGCCCCATGGCGCCTGGTGAGGCGCCAAGTTGCATGTTCTTTGGGTTTGTGTGGTCAGGCGTGGTCTTTGGCGCCAGGTGGTTGCCAGGCGCCAAGTGAGCGCCAAGTTCTTTGGTGACCGGTGTGTGCGTGTGTGAGGGCGCCAATGTGGGTGCCCCAGGGCGCCTAGTGGGCTCCCATGGCTGTGTGGGTGGGTGTGTGTGTGGCCAGTGGCGCCGTGGGTTGCCCCGTGCGCGCCATGATTGCGCCAGAATGCGTGCTAGGCGCCTGTGTGTGCGCCTGTGTCTCAGTTTGTGTCTTAGTTTGTGCCTAAGTCTGTGTTGCATTTCTGGGCGCCAGTGTTGCCGAGTATGACGCCTGTGTGGCTGTGTTGCCACAGGGCGCTAGATTCTTGTTGTTTTGGCGCCTGGGTGGCTGTGTTGCCACTGGGGCGCTAGTTTGCCTTTGCTTTGGCGCTGTGTGGTGTTGTGTTGCCACCGGGCGCCGCTTTTACTGTTTTGGCGCTGTGTGGTCAGTGTTGCCACCTGGGCGCCGATTTCTTGATGTTTTGGCGCCTAGGTGGCTGTGTTGCCACTAGGCGCCAGTTTTGGTTGTTTTGGCGCCTAGTGTTGCCTGTTTGTGTCTGGTGTGCTGCTTTGGTGCTGTTTTTGTCCTTAGGTACTGTTTTAGTCCTTAGGTGATGTTTTAGTCCTTGTGACAAACTTTTTATGACGAAGTTGATGATGTATGATTAGATGATGATGTTAATGACGATGGGTCTATTGACCAAAATTAAAAACGACGATGATGTGAGAGATGATGTTGATGATGTATAAATTATGATTGTTGGTTGCTCATGGAGTCTCATGCATTACATGTGCACTTTTATTGACGATGTGAGGCTTCGGCCTTCGAGCTATTGACGATGAATAAAGCTCAATTATTGACGATGTGCCCAATTGGCAAAATTATTGACGATGAATGGTACCACATGCATGCTTGCATTTCATTACATTCATTTTCATATTTGATAAATATTTATGTTGGTTGATATCTGATGTGACTGTAGTGACTACTATATAAATGTATATGTGATGCTGTGATTGATAAAATTCTGTGATCTAATATACTGCTTATTATAAGCCTTATTATGTGGTTTGAGACTCACCCCTTATGTTGTTTATTACCACAGGTAACCATGAGTGAAGGCTATTTCCTTCACATCCCGAGTCGGTCTGCTCTGATACGTAGCACCTAGGGGATGGGCTTTAGACTTCTATTTGTTTAGTCTTATTTGGCTGTTGAACAATCTATTTGATATTATTATGTTATTGCTGAGACTGTGGTTTATTTTCCTGAGATTAGATTTTATTCCGCTGCGTGATGTATAATTTTCCAGTGCGTGGACTGAATAAATATGTTTTGAGGATTCCATCCCACATGATTGGTGTTACGTATTATTTTGACTTAATAGATGATTTGTTTTATTTTGTCGTTGTTTTAAATGAAGTAAGTGTAGCATCCCGTTTGGATGAATTAAAAGAAATAATTATTAAACTCTGATATTTATTATAAATTGCCGGGTAGAAATGGGGTGTTACATTAGTGGTATCAGAGCAGTTCGGTCTGTCCGACCAAGTTGTCCGGTTGTAGAGTCTTTTAGTCCTAACTGTTGTTTATGTTGTAGTGCAGGTCAGTCCTAACCGGACTGTTGTATTGTCTATTGTGCTTTCCGATGTGTGAACTCTGAGTAGAGTTGCTTGTATTACTTATTTTAATTCTTGATAGTCGGAGAGTTGACCAAATTAGTTGGTTAAGTAGTCTACGGAATGTAGATAGAAGGAAGTTAGAATCTGGTGTACTACTTAAGCCATGTGTTTTGTCTGTTATGTTTTCCTTGTGTGCGCTTGTATTGCTGGCAGTTGTTTCGCTACTGGTTCGTCTTCTTGAATCTCCAAAATTATATATACTGAGCTTTTGTTATTTGACTGTGGTTGTTTTCTTTTTATGGTTTGTAACGTTGTTTTGAAATCGTAGAATAATTAGTGCTAGATGATCACATAAGTATTTAAGTTAACTTGGTTGAGTTAATATTTATTCTTCTGTAAAATGTTGCTATAGCATGCTCTTATCTTTGTGTAACGAAGCTACGGACTAAGTGTTTAGTAAAGTCGTTTGCTAATTTATTTAAAGTGCTAGCCTTTTCTTTGCGTTGTACTTTCCTTTAGATTGCATATCAAATGATATTGGGAGTTATATTAGGAGACAATGTCTTGAGAACTAAGATTAATAGTCTAGATTATAATTTTGCACATGGAACCCAATGGTTGTTCGGTAGTTGACTCACTGTTAAGGTACTTGGATTGCTACCGTTTACAATTGTCAAAGCTATGAGGTGTACTTTTGTAGGAATAAATAATTAGTAGGTTTGAGGATAATGTACACTTATATAGTCTAGGTATCTGTGCAACTCATTCTTATGATAATGGCGTATGTGTTAATGTACTATTTGGATTTGGTACTATAGTATTTCCCATGTTGTCTTGATAACGTAATTATGCCTCTGCGTCTAGATGAATTACTTTCTTAACTATGCAAGGGATTACTTACTTCCTATCTTTGTAGTTAGACTCAAGATATGTTGTCCTAGTTTGCCTTGATAAAATTATATGTTCTAATTCTTTTCAGAAAAGCTTAGTGAAATAACATTGTAATTATTTAGAAATACATGCTAGTTTAATAAGAGTGACCATGATGCCTACATGTTAACTTTTTCTAAGACATTAACTTTTGTGAATGATATTTTTGCGTGTTTTGTGAGTTTCACTTAATATAATTGGAAAGAATTTTATGCTAATTAGTGATGTGCTTGTTCTTACATTCTATGATATTTTACATCGTGACATGAGTTCATTAGTTACTTTTATAGCGACCAATTATTCTTCCATACTTTTTCACTCAAGGGTTGTCGAGACTCCGTCATGTAGCTCTTCCTTCCGAAATCTCTTAGTTATTTTTGTTGATGACATTCTAGCTTTATTTTCCTTGCGATTTAAGTGTTCACCATCCTCGGCCATACAATTTTCACCGTGCATTATCTTTTGTTAATAACTTCAGTTTCTTCCCTCGAAACCGTGACAATTTCTCTTTTGACCTTGAAAAGGTTTCAATTCCTCTTCCATGTTTTAAAACCAGGAAGTACTCATTCTATTATTTTGTCCTTGAGACTTGTATAAATTTCGAGGACGAAATTTCTTTTAAGGGGGGTTGAATTGTAACACCCCGAATTTCGTGAGTGGTGGTTCTTTTATTATGTGTTGTTTTATGAATCATTTTATTTAGAAGGTTAGATTATTTTAATTTCTTGAGTGTTTGAGTCATTAAAATTAGTTGAAATCACATTTAAATGTATTTTATATTCTATTTGTGATATATGATTGTTATATGTATTTATATTCTATATTTTATTTTTATAAATATTAATATTTGGGATTTGAGATGTTACTTATTATAGACATTATTGTAAGCTTTTGAGGTATTAAAACAGGAGTTGTAGTGAAATTGGAAGTTTTTAAAATGATTTAGAGGTGAACTTGTGCATATTACTCGCATACACCCCTTTTTCGCCTACTAGACGCACCTCCGCTGCAACTCACTTAAGCCAACACACTTGCTCAGCCCACGAACGCGTGATCCAGCACCATACCTGACCCAACTTTGCTTCTTCTTCCCTCAGCTAGAAAAAACGAAGAAAACCAACGAACCCTAGTGCAGCTCCTTCCTCCCTCGCGTTCTCACTCTCCTCTCCACGGTGACCCTCAAATTTCACATTCCCACTCGAATTTGGCCATTGATTTCGATTATGACCTTGGTTTGGACGACTATGGCTTTATTTTGTTAAGAAAATCGCACCAGAAAATCGGACACCCTCCTCTCCGTCCACTACAAAAAAAACCGTCATTAGCGAGTGAAATATCCGTCGCTAACAGGCCCCTTTCGGTCGCTAATGTCCATTAGCGAGGGAATTAGCGAGGGACCAGTTCGGTCGCTAATTCCCTCCTCGCTAATGCAATTAGCGAGAGAAATACAGTTCGGTCGCTAATTACCCACGGCCACGTCCCTCGCTAATTCCCTCGCTAATTAGCGAGGGACACATCAATTCCCTCGCTAACTGACACGCCTGAACACTTAACTGGTGACTGCCACGTGTATACGTTCCCTCGCTAATTCCCTCGCTAATTCACTCGCTAAAGTCCAAAAAATTAATTTTTTTTTTTAAAACCTGCTTATTTATTAATAATAACTAATTAAACATAAAATACCTAAATCAATATATAAATACAAAATTTCTAAAATGTTTCATTCAAAATCCAAAGTCAATACAACACAAAATACTCAAATGTAAAAAAAAATAATACAAAGAGTACTAAAAAGACCCGTCATCAGACTCCTCAGATGGCTCAAAAACTCGAAACTCAGACTCATCAGACTCACCAAGTTTCTGCGCAGGCTGAGACGTACTCTGCTGAGACTGATAAAGCTCCATCATCCTCCTCATGTCATTCTCCATCTTTTGCTCCCACTCTCGCTTTTGCATCTCCATCATTTGCTGCCACTCCAGCTTTTGCCTCTCACTCTCTTCCAGCTTTTGTTGCGTAGCATGCAGCTCCTCCTCCATCTTCCTAAATCGCTCTCTCTCCGAATCTGATTGAGTAGAAAATGGTGGTCGTCTTCTAGAAGCTCTAGTGGGGTCAAAACCAGACGGGCTCATTAATGGAGCCAAGGGCCCCGTACCATACAGGCGACCCTTGTTCCAACCCGCTACTTTCTCCCAATGTGCATTCGAGAGAGCTATCAAATCAGGAGTAAGTTGACCAGGTGTTTCAGGGTTCCAGTTCCCCTGAGTCGCTGAACTCATCTCTTGAGACACTTTTCACACTCAATTCAACTAACACTTAAACACTTTTCACACTCAATTCAACTAACATTTCACAATAACAATTAATCCTAATATTCAATTATAACTTACAATTCACACTCAATCCATAATTATAACTCACAACAATACTCAATTCTAATACATAACAACAAATTTAATTTAAAAACTAACCGCTATTAGATTTACGTCCGGTGCGGTGGTTCTATGATTTGATGCGCACTCGGTGCGGTGGTGAAACTTCAAACACCAAAATCCAATCCTAACCAATTTCAATTTCAAGGAAAAAATAAATTAAAACAAATTCAATAAAAAATTAAAATTAAAACAATATCATAAACAATTGAAAATCAAAACTTACAATAAGAGGTGGTTGTGGTGGTGGTGGTGGTTGTGTGGTGGTGTGGTGGAAGAAGATGGAGAGAGTAAAGGGAAATGAGAAATAGTAAGAGAGAGAGCTAGAGAGAGATAAATAGGAGGAGCTTTGGTGGTGGTGGTGGTGGTGGTTTCGTGGTGGTGGTTTCGTGGGTGGTGGTGGTGGTGGTTTCGTGGGTGGTGGTGGTGGTGGTTTCGTGGGTGGTGGTGGTGGTGGTTTTTGGGTGGTGGTGGAAATGAGGTGAAGAGAAGAGCAGTGAAAGGAGAGAGAGAGAGAGAGCAGAGGAGAGAAGAATTGGGGCGTGGGTGGTGGTGGTTGTATGGTGGTGGAGAGGGTTTTGGTTTGAGAAGAATTGAGAGAGAAGAGTGAAAGAGAAAGCGATCTTGAGAGTGAGAGAAGAGTGAGAGACTGAACGTCGCTCGGTTGTGGTCAAAAATGTGCCACGTAGCGACGGATTTAGCGACGGAAAATCGGTCGCTAATCCGCGCATAAACCGAGACACTGCAACGGTCAGAAATTTAGCGAGGGACCCATTAAATCCGTCGCTAACTGTCTTGAATTGCGTGCAAGCGCAATTTGAAATTGGCGCGTGCATTTAGCGGCGGCGATCCGTCGCTCGGCCTTATTTCGCCGCTAATTACCTAATTTGCGAGGAACCTGTTTCCCTCGCTATGTCCGTCGCTAATTTCTGAGTTTGCGAGGGACCTAATATTCCCTCGCAACGTCCCTCGCTAAATGACGTTTTTTTTGTAGTGGTCGCGACTCCCCTTCGCAGCTGCAGTGGTTCAAGCAACAAACCTAATGCGATTCTGTAAAGGATAGCCATGTACAAATTTTCCCCTCCCTCGTTCAGGTTGTCACAGATTCAGTTTCACCTTTGTGATTTCCAATACGTGACCAAATCTCTTCTAGAGTCATGATTTCAATGTGCTGTCATCGTCCTCTGAAATTCGACTAGGTAATTCTTTTGGGAAACCCAATTTATTAGTTAAAGGAAAGTGTTTTTATTATTATTTTTGGATAGCTAATTGAATGTTTTTGTTGCCTGATTATATGAGTTCGAGTCAATGGACCGTCAGATTTAGATCACGCTTGAGAGCTCATTGTTCGTCCTTGCATTGTGGCAAAAGAATGATTACGATGAAATGTCAGGTAAGGGTGGGTCTTACCTTATAATAGGGTCTATAATAGGATGTATGTAGATTGTAGGGTTCATATTAATCTCTATTTGATGTTATAATTGTTTTTGATGTATGATTGATTGTGTGAATTATGTGAATTGAGTGGAAATTGAATTACATGTGAATTGTGTGTTAAAGAGTGTATATGATAGGGTTTAGAATGATTAGGGAATGTTTCAGAAATTGTTGTTGATGATTGAGTTTAGGAAAAATTGGAGAAATTTGGTTTAGGGAACCCTAGGCACCCTAGGGCGCCAATTACTAGGGAAAATGGCGCCCCACTGTGTGTTGCTGCACTGGGCGCCAGTTGCTGCCCAAAATGGTGTAACGCCCTAAAGATTATTGGATATTTATTTAATAAATTATTGGGGATTAGATTGTGGAAAAATATTAGAAATAAAATATGGTATTTTTATATGCTATTGGTAATATATGATTAATAATATTATATATTTATTTTATTTCTATTAAAATACTAGTGTTGGAGATATTATTTCTTTAGGAAGTTATTTTGGTCTATTGGGATGTTAAAATAATAGTTATAGGGAGGTTGGGTCCTAAAAGTATTTAAAATGAGTTGTTGGGCTGTTTTACTCGCATACACCCCCTCCTAGTTGCTAAGCGCACCCCACCACTGAGTCACATAAGCCCAGCGCACCCCCAGCCCACGAGATGACCCAGAATCCGAACCAGCTTCGCCCTAGCTTCTTCTTCCTCGCTGTGAAGCTGCGCAAAAACGGCAGCCATGGTTCCTCACGCTATTTCCTCTCGTTCTCACTCTTCCCTCCATGGATGACCCTCAAACTTCACCCTCCCACTCGAAATTGGCCATTGATTCTGATTATGACCTTAGTTTAGACGATTGTGGCTTTATTTTGTTAAGAAAATCGCACCAGAAAATCAAGCACCCTCCTCTCCGTCGCGCAGCTGCAGTGGTTCAAGCAACGAACCCTTGATGTGATTCTGTAACGGAGAACCATGTACGAATTTCCCTTTCCCTCGTGCAGGTGGTCACGGTTCGGTTTCACCCTTGTGAGTTCCAATACATGGTGAGTCGCCGAGAATCGAGGATTTCAGCGGTTGTCCTCGTCCTCTGAAATTCGACTAGGTAATTCGTTTGGAAAACCCGATTTGTTAGTTAAAGGAAAGTGTTTTTATTATTTTTAGATAGCTAATTGAACGTTTTGTTGCCTGATTATATGAGTTCGAGTCAATGGACCGTCGATTTAGATCACGCTTGAGAGCTAAGTGTTAGATCCTTGCACCGAGTCAAAGGAAGGAGAGAAATTTATTCTTTGTGGTTTTGTTGGTGACTCTGTAGAGAGAGTTTCGTCTCGGTTTATACAAGGTAAGGGGAGTCTCACTCTATAATAGAGAGTATAATAGGGAGTATGTAGGTCATAGGGTCTCTATTGTTGTTAATTGGTATTGAATTTGACTGTTGAGTGATTAATTGAATGGATTGAAATTGAATGTGGTGTAGAAACCGATTTACATGATAGGGTTAGGGTTTATATTGTGTGATTACGTGTTTGAGGTGTATTTGATGATTTGAATGTGAAATTGAAGTTGTTGGTATGATCATAATGTGTTTTTGGATTGTTGTTGATGATTGGTTTTGAGAAAAATTGTGTGAAAATGATTTAGGGGACCACTAGTACTCTAGGGCGCCATATGGCTAGAGAAATGGCGCCTATGTTCTTTATGCTTGATGAGTGTGTGCGGGTGTGTTCTTTGCCAGCGCGCCAAATTCTTGAAAAATGGCGCCCAGTAATCCTTCATTCATGTCTTTGGGTTGTGTCCATGTGCAGGTCACTTTGCTGGCGCGCAAGTTCTTTGGGAAAATGGCGCCCGATGCCTTTGGTGTGTGGTGGCCGTGTGTGTGTGTGTGCGATGGGGCGCGAATCTTGCCCAGGCGCTTGTGTCCTTTGTGTGCGTCTTTGTGTCTAGGTGCGAGCGCCAAAGTGGCCGCCAATGCGCTGGGTGTGTTGTGCAAAATGCGAGGCGCCAAATGGTTGCCGTGGCGCTGTTGTGGCGCGCTAGGTGGGTGTGTGCGTGGGTGTCTAAGTCTTTGGGCGCCATTTTGGGCGCCATGGCGCTAGGGTGGCGCCCGAATTGTGCAAGGGTGTGTGTGCACAGGCGCGCGGCACAGGCGCCAAATGGCTGCCACTGTTGCTGTGTTGGCGCTGTGTGCTAGTGTGTGGCGGGCGCCGGTGTGTGGGAGAATTAGGCGCCCGTGTCTTTGGCACATGCGAGGGCGCGAATGTGGAGTTTTGGCGCCTGGTGGTGCCAAGGTGTGTTCTAGGTGCTGTTTTGGTCCCTAGGTGATAGTTTGGTCCCCAGGTGACAGTTTGGTCCTAGGGGTGTGGTTTTGGTCCTTAGGTGTGGTTTTGGTCCCTAAGTGTTAATTTGGTCCTAAAGAGTGTTTTTAGGTCAGTGAATGAGTTTTAGTCCCCTAGTTGAGATTAGTCCTTAGGACTTGATTGTGTTGAGTAGAGGCGAGGTGATTGATGATGCCATGGGGCATGAGCCATGGGGGCTAGAGTCATGATGGCTCAATTTGATAATGATAGAGCCATGGGGCCATAAATGAGATTAATAATGAGGTGAGGAATAATTTGTGAATTGTGATATTGTAAATGTGCTTGTGATGTGTTCATGGAGTCTCATGCATACATTAATTTGCGATCGCGGCGTTTATAACTAATTGTGAGGCCATGAGGGCGGAGCCATGGGGGCGAGTCATGAGGACTCAATTTATTGATGATGATGCCATGGGGCAATTGGTACCACATGCATGATGCGTTACTGATGCGCATTCATTCTCATAAAAGCATGAGTGTTGTTGGTTGATAATTGGTATGACTAGTTGTCTTTGTATAAGCGTACTGTTGGATCTTTGTGATTGTATATCTGCTTATTATAGTCTTTATTATATGGTTTGAGACTCACCCCTTTACATTGTTGTTTACCACGGTAGCCATGAGTGAGGGCTTACTACCTTCATTCCCGAGTCGATGCGCTCTCGATCGTAGCACCTAGGGGATGGGTTAGGATTATAGCTATTTTTGTGGTTCACTTGTGGAATTGTTATACTTGATGCTTCTATATTTTGGTTGAGATCGTGTTTTGTCTCTTTGAGAAGCTATTTTACTTTCCATTGCGTAATGTATGATGCTTACTTTACTTAATGAAGCTTGAGAATTCCGTCCTTTGGTAATTGTTACGTATTCTTTGAATTAAAGAGACGCGTTTAAGTTATTTCTTTGTTGTTGTGATGGCGTAAGTGTAGCATCCCGTTTGGATGTAATAAAGAAAATGAATTTTTATATACTCACGATTTTTGAATTAAATTCACAGGGTAGAAATGGGGTGTTACATTAGTGGTATCGGGCTTGATTCGATCTGTCAGACCAAGTTGTCCGTCGTAGAGTCTTTTAGTCTAACCGTTGTTTATCTTTGAAGTGCGAGTTGGCGCTAACCAGGACCATTTGTATTATCTGTTGTGTCTTCCGATGTGTGAACTCGAATAGAGTTGAATGTCTTTGTTGTTTGATTCTTGAAAGTCGTGAAACTAACTAGTTTAGTTGGTTAAATGCTCGAGGAATGTGATGTGTTATATGTACTCTTTGTTTTGTAAGGGGAGAGATTATTTTACTCATGGGTATAACAATGGTTGTGGGTAGAGGGGTTGGCCTTAAACCCCAAATTTGGTTTAATTTTAGTACTTGATATATTTTAAATATATTATACTGTGGTTGTTTTCTGTCAAAGTGGTTCTGAAATCGGGTGTGAAGTTTGTGTGCTCTATGAATTCCTTTTATATGTGTTATTTTGTTGATTGCACTAAATCGATTAGATGAATATTGATTCATTGTTACAATATACTTTTTTTTATGTTGTTTAAAGATAACAATATAGTGTAAAATAGTGCCTGTATATGTTAAATCTAGATTAGAGATTATAGCAACATCACAGGAACTGTAAGATAACAAATAGTCTTAACGAGCAGTGCTTAGGAAGATTGCTACAAGGGTATATATGTTTATTTATTATGATGTACCAAATTAATCTAAGGTTGTAGGGGGTGTTGGCCTTTATAGAGATATGCTAGTTATTAACACAAGGATATGTGCAGTAACTTTAGTAACAATTAAGTGGCAGAAAACAAAAGGAGGTCTTATGAATGATTGCAACATAGAAGAAAATTATATTTTTGTGATAATTACTAGTTGATTGGGTTGGCATACAAATCTTGGTAGTGTTTGGTTATTTTAGACAGAAGTAAAAATTGATTATGGTTAATTAATGTGAATGAGTTGAGCTAAGTATTAAGGAGTGAGGAGTTGTAATAATTGGTTTTAAAAGTATGAGGTTCAATTAAATAAAAACTATAGTGAGGTGAAACTATAAATAAGACGATGTAAATGCCTAATGACTTTATAAATAGTAGGAAGATACATCTTAGGAAGCCAGTTTGTTTGCGTTTGCAATTAATTGTAGTATTTTGTTATCTAGTGAGACCTTGTACAGTGGAACTTAGTTATTGAAGAGACTGTTTTGAAATTGACCTTAGTCATTTAGTGTGAATGCGTAAAATTTGGATTTTTGTTAGCTACAGAGTTTTGTAATGTTTGGTTCTTGAGATAGCGAGATTGAATTAAATAGAGCAAGGTAAATTTTATAGATATGTGAGTATACAGTTGACAAATAATAGGCAATGATTCCTCTTTAATTAGGAGAGACGTAGGGTGTAGGATTTTAATTTTAGTTTGAGTGTTTTAGCCTAAGACTTTGATTTGTAATGATTAAGTTCCATTAGGTATTTTGTATTTTATATGGCTGAAATCAAGTTGTTGTTAGTTATATGAACATAACCATTTAAATTGGTTTCAACATAATTATTGATGATGTATGTATTTTTGTAATTGTGACTAAGTATATGAAGGAGATAGGAAATATAGATTAATTATAGTTGTAAGTTTAGTTGAGGCTAATTAGAAAGGCTATGTGTTATTGAATTTTTAATTATATAGAGAGAGCAAAGTTAAGTTAGTAAAAATAGAGCGAGGTGAATTTTATATATGAGAGAAGGAAAATTAAATTGAAGTAGGACGAGATGAATTTTATAAATAGGAGAATGCAGATATCACATGAGTTGATAGATTATATGTTGTTATTCGTTTGTAATTTTGAGAGGTCTAGCGTTTAAGATGTTAATGTTATTTTAAACATAGTAGGCCAAGACCTTGACTTCTAGTTGTTTATAGAGTAGATTGATTATTTGATATTTTAGTTATTTTAGAATTCGCGTTGTTATTTTGAAAATATGGGCATTAGATTCTTTACAGTTGTGGGACTAACCAATTGTGTTGAGGGTCTGTTGTGCTTTATGTGTGTAAACTTATATAGAACTAGTTTTTATTATTAAGTGTTCACATTGTACCCCATATATTTATTTTAATTAATACCAAGTCTTGAAAATAATCCTTTGTTATAACATGTGTATATTTGTATGATGTGCGTTACAACCTGATTCCCAGGCTTGAGATGTGAGTTAGTACTAGCATGACATAGTTGAGAAAACTATTGTTTTGTCAAGTATTTTCCTTTAGCAAGTTGCCTTGCAGTTTAATAGACTTAAAGACTGATGCGAATTTACGTTTTGAAATTTGTTCAAGGGAATATTTTACAAATTGACCACATAGACAAACCATTCAATTGTTTTCTTTTGTCACATGTAAAACTCTTGTATTTCGTAGCTAGTGTTGTTTTCCTTGATGCTTTCTAACCACAATATTCTTACTTTCGACTGTCTTCAATTTGTTTTTATAAATTTCATCTCCTTTTGCGTATAAAAAAAAAAGAGAAGAGAAAAGAACTTGTGTTGTGTAAGTCACTTCTCTATGTTGTTTAAGTTGTGTGGGAGTTGTATTATGTGACTGTGTTTTGAAGAATCAAAATTTCAATGCTATATAGTGCACTTTTACATGAATCAATAATTAAGATATGTGGATAGAGTCCCTACGTATGTAATCTTTGAAATTGTCCAAAACTGTTATTATAACAATATCCTCCGCGTTAATGTACTCCTTGGATTTGAACGACTTATGTGTAACGTGGTTGTTGTGCTTGCATGACTTCTGCCTTCTTGGTATTTTATTTTTAGTAGTGAGTTTATAGTTGCTCCATATAAACCGGTTCTATGTCGGGTTGTGTGACTGTTGCTTGGCTTGGATTTGGTACTATCGTATTTTCCTTGTTTATTAGCCTGTTGAGTCCGATGGGGATGGCGTAGCCATCTCTTGAGTTAAGTTTGTATGAATGAGTGCAGTTATTATTTCTTGAGTTACACAGTGAAGAAGTAGGAGGAGGACTCGGCCGCCCAATCACTCACCGCCGGTAATCAATGAAATGATAATCAGCAGGATAAATAGCATTAGTTGTCTAGAGGGCCGTAGTTTGTTAATGGGAGGTTGTTTAGTTTTGGTCGGTAAGTTTCGAGGACGAAACATTCTAAGTGGGGGAGAGTTGTAGCATACAAAGATTATTGGATATTTATTTAATAAATTATTGGGGATTAGATTGTGGAAAAATATTAGAAATAAAAATATGGTATTTTTATATGCTATTGGTAATATATGATTAATAATATTATATATTTATTGTATTTCTATTAAAATACTAGTGTTGGAGATATTATTTCTTTAGGAAGTTATTTTGGTCTATTGGGATGTTAAAATAATAGTTATAGGGAGGTTGGGTCCTAAAAGTATTTAAAATGAGTTGTTGGGTAACATTTTACTCGCATACACCCCCTCCTGGTTGCTAAGCGCACCCCACCACTGAGTCACTTAAGCCCAGCGCACCCCCAGCCCACGAGATGACCCAGAATCCGACCGAGCTTATACAACTACTTCTTCTTCTCTCCATTTGTGAAGGCTGCGCAAAAATGGCAGCCATGGTTCCTCACGCTATTTCCTCTCGTTCTCACTCTTCCCTCCATGGATGACCCTCAAACTTCACCCTCCAACTCGAAATTGGCCATTGATTACGATTATGACCTTAGTTTAGAGCGATTGTGGCTTTATTTTGTTAAGAAAATCACACCAGAAAATCAAGCACCCTCCTCTCCGTCGCGCAGCTGCAGTGGTTCAAGCAACGAACCTTGATGTGATTCTGTAACGGAGAACCATGTGCAATTTCCCTTTCCTCGTGCGGTGGTCACGGTCGGTTTGATGAGTTCCAATACATGGTTGAGTCGCCGAGAATCGAGGATTTCAGCGTGTTGTCCTCGTCCTCTGAAATTCGACTAGGTAATTCGTTTGGAAAACCCGATTTGTTGTTTAAAGGAAAGTGTTTTTATTATTTTTAGATAGCTAATTGAACGTTTTGTTGCCTGATTATATGAATTTGAGTCAATGGACCGTCGGATTTAGATCACGCTTGAGAGCTAAGTGTTCGTCCTTGCACTGAGTCAAAGGAAAGGAGAGGCAATTTATTCTTTGTGGTTTTGTTGGTGACTCTGTAGAGAGAGTTTCGTCTCGGTTTATACAAGGTAAGGGGAGTCTCACTCTATAATAGAGAGTATAATAGGGAGTATGTAGGTCATAGGGTCTCTATTGTTGTTAATTGGTATTTAATTTGACTGTTGAGTGATTAATTGAATGGATTGAAATTGAATGTGGTGTAGAAACCGATTTACATGATAGGGTTAGGGTTTATATTGTGTGATTACGTGTTTGAGGTGTATTTGATGATTTGAATGTGAAATTGAAGTTGTTGGTATGATCATAATGTGTTTTTGGATTGTTGTTGATGATTGGTTTTGAGAAAAATTGTGTGAAAATGATTTAGGGGACCACTAGGTACTCAGGGCGCCATATGGCTAGAGAAATGGCGCCTATGTTCTTGTGCTTGATGAGTGTGTGCGGGTGTGTTCTTTGCCAGGCGCCAAATTCTTGAAAAATGGCGCCACGTGCACTGCTCATGTCTTCAGGTTGTGTCTGTGTGCGAGGGGTCACTTGCACAGCGCCAAATTCTTTGGGAAAATGGCGCCCAGTCACCAGGTGGTGGTGGTGTGTGTGTGTGTGCCGATGTGGGCGCGAAATGCTGCCCAGGCGCTGTGTGTCCTTTGTGTGCGTCTTTGTGTCTAGGTGCGAGCGCCAAAGTGGCCGCCAATGCGCTGGGTGTGTTGTCTGCAAAGTGCGAGGCACCAAATGGCTGCCAGTGGCGCTGTTGTGGCGCTAGGTGGGTGTGTGCGTGGGTGTCTAAGTCTTTGGCGCCATTTTGGCGCCCACGTGGCGCCTAAGGTGCCGCCATAATTGTGGCAAGGGTGTGTGTGTGTGCTGTGGCGCAAAGTGGCGCCAAATGGTTGCTCTGTTGCTTTGTGTTGGCGCTGTGTGTGCTGTGTGTGTGGCGGGCGCCGGTGTGTGGGAGAATTGGCGCCCGTGTCTTTGGTATGCCTGGGGCGCCAGAATGTGGAGTTTTGGCGCCTGGTGGTGCCAAGGTGTGTTCTAGGTGCTGTTTTGGTCCCTAGGTGACAGTTTGGTCCTAGGGGTGTGGTTTTGGTCCTTAGTTGTGGTTTTGGTCCCTAAGTGTTAATTTGGTCCTAAAGAGTGTTTTTAGGTCCGTGAATGAGTTTTAGTCCCCTAGTTGAGATTAGTCCTTAGGACTTGATTGTGTTGAGTAGAGACTGAGGTGATTGATGATGCCATGGGGGCATGAGCCATGGGGGCTAGAGTCATGAGGGCTCAATTTGATAATGATAGAGCCATGGGGGCCATAAATGAGATTAATAATGAGGTGAGGAATAATTTGTGAATTGTGATATTGTAAATGTGCTTGTGATGTGTTCATGGAGTCTCATGCATACATTCGGTTGCGGTCGCGACGTTTATAACTAATTGTGAGGCCATGAGGGCCAGGCCATGGGGGCTAGAGTCATGAGGACTCAATTTATTGATGATGATGCCATGGGGGGCAATTGGTACCACATGCATGACTGCATTGCACTGCATTCATTCTCATAAAAGCATGAGTGTTATTGGTTGATAAATGGTATGACTAGTTGTCTTTGTATAAGCGTGCTGTTGGATCTTTGTGATTGTATATCTTTGCTTATTATAGTCTTTATTATATGGTTTGAGACTCACCCTTTTACATTTGTTGTTTACCACGGGTAGCCATGAGTGAGGGCTTACTACCTTCATTTAAAGTCGAGTGCTGCTCGATCGTAGCACCTGGGGATGGGTTAGGATTATAGCTATTTTTGTGGTTCACTTTGTGAAGCTGTTATACTTGATGCTTCTATATTTTGGTTGAGGCTGTGTTTTGTCTCTTTGAGAAGCTATTTTACTTTCATTGCGTAATGTATGATGCTTACTTTACTTAATGAAGCTTGAGAATTCCGTCCTTTGGTAATGTTACGTATTCTTTGAATTAAAGAGAGCGTTTAAGTTATTTCTTTGTTGGTTGTGATGACGTAAGTGTAGCATCCCGTTTGGATGTAATAAAGAAAATGAATTTTTTATATACTCTGATTTTTGAATTAAATTACCGGGTAGAAATGGGGTGTTACAAATGGCGCCTGTGTGCGCCTGGTAAGGCGCCATGTCTTTGGGTGTGTGTGTTCTTTGTGAATATGTTCTTTGTGTCAGGCACAGGGCGCTAGAATGTGGCTGCCCATGCGCCTGGTGTGTCTTGTCTAAGTGCAGGGCGCCAATGTGGCTGCCTAGGGCGCCTGATGTGGCGCCATGTTGCTGGATGTGTGTGGTTGTCTAAGTGCAGGGCGCCATGTGTGTTGCCCGCATGGCGCTGGTGAGCGCCAAGTTGCATGTTCTTTGGGTTTGTGTGGTTGTGCGTGGTCTTTGGCGCCAGGTGGCTGCCAGGCGCCAAGTGAGCGCCAAATTCTTTGGGTGGCCCAGGTGTGCGTGTGTGGGGCGCCAATGTGGGCTGCCCAGGCGCTAGTGTGCGCCCATGGGCGTGTGTGGTGGGTGTGGTGCTGCCCAGGGCGCCAAGTGGTTGCCCTGGTGCGCCCATGATTGCGCATGTGTTTGTCTTTGGCGCCGATTTGCCGCCAGGCGCTGTGTGTGCGCTTTGTGTCTCGATTTGTGTCTTAGTTTGTACTAAAATCGGTGTTGCGTTTCTAGCGCCCGGTGTTGCCTAGTATGGCGCCTGTGTGGCTGTGTTGCAACAGGGCGCTAGATTTCTGTTGTTTTGGCGCCTAGGTGGCTGTGTTGCCACTGGGGCGCCCGATTCTTCTTGTTTTGGCGCTGTGTGGTGTGTTGCCAGGCGCCGATTTTACTGTTTTGGCGCTGTGTGTGTGTGTTGCCAGCTGGGGCGCGATTTCTTGATGTTTTGGCGCCTTGGTGGCTGTGTTGCCACTGGGCGCCAGTTTTGGTTGTTTTGGCGCCTAGTCTTTTGTTTGTGCACAGTGTCTTTGATTTGGTCTTTATTTTAGTCCTTAGGTACTCTTTTAGTCCTTAGGTGATGTTTTAGTCCTTGTGACAAACTTTTTATGACGAAGTTGATGATGTATGATTAGATGATGATGTTAATGACGATGGGTCTATTGAACAAATTAAAAATGACGATGATGTGAGAGATGATGTATAAATTATGATTGTTGGTTGCTCATGGAGTCTCATGCATTACATGTGCACTTTTATTGTGATGTGAGGCTTGACCTTGAGCTATTGGCGATGAATAAAGCTCAATTATTGACGATGTGCCCAATTGGCAAAATTATTGACGATGAATGGTACCACATGCATGCTTGCATTTCATTACATTCATTTACATATTTGATAAATATTTATGTTGGTTGATATATGATGTGACTGTAGTGACTGCTATATAAATGTATATGTGATGCTGTGATTGATAAATTTCTGTGATCTAATATCTTGCTTATTATAAGCCTTATTATGTGGTTTGAGACTCACCCACTTATGTTGTTTATTACCACAGGTAACCATGAGTGAAGGCTATTTCCTTCACATCCCGAGTCGGTCTGCTCTGATACGTAGCACCTAGGGGATGGGCTTTAGACTTCTATTTGTTTAGTCTTATTTGGTTGTTGAACAATCTATTTGATATTATTATGTTATTCTTTGAGGCGCATGGTTTATTTTCCTGAGATTAGATTTTATTCCGCTGCGTGATGTATAATTTTCCAGTGCGTGGAGTGAATTAATATGTTTTGAGGATTCCATCCCACATGATTGGTGTTACGTATTATTTTGACTTAATAGATGATTTGTTTTATTTTGTCGTTGTTTTAAATGAAGTAAGTGTATCATCCCTTTTGGATGAATTAAAAGAAATAATTTTTAAACTCTGATAGTTATTATAAATTGTCGGGTAGAAATGGGGTGTTACATTAGTGGTATCAGAGCAGTTCGGTCTGTCCGACCAATTTGTTCGGTCGTAGAGTCTTTTAGTCCTAACGTTTGTTTATGCTGTAGTGCAGGTCGGTCCTAACCGGACTGTTGTATTGTCTATTGTGCTTTCCGATGTGTGAACTCTGAGTAGAGTTGCTTGTATTACTTATTTTAATTCTTGATAGTCGGAGAGTTGACCAAATTAGTTGGTTAAGTAGTCTACGGAATGTAGATAGAAGGAAGTTAGAATCTGGTGTACTACTTAAGCCATGTGTTTTGTCTGTTATGTTTTCCTTGTGCCCGCTTGTATTCTTTGGCGATTGTTTATCTTGGTTCGTCTTCTTGAATCTCCAAATTTATATATACTGAGCTTTTGTTATTTGACTTTGGTTGTTTTCTTTTTATGGTTTGTTACGTTGTTTTGAAATCGTAGAATAATTAGTGCTAGATGATCACATAAGTATTTAAGTTAACTTGGTTGAGTTAATATTTATTCTTACATAAAATGTTGCTATAGTATGCTCTTATCTTTGTGTAACGAGATTCTGAGACTAAGTGTTTAGTAAAGTCGTTTGCTAATTTATTTAAAGTGCTAGCCTTTTCTTTGCGTTGTACTTTCCTTTAGATTGCATATCAAATGATATTGGGAGTTATATTAGGAGACAATGTCTTGAGAACTAAGATTAATAGTCTAGATTATAATTTTGCACATGGAACCCAATGGTTGTTGGTAGTTGACTCACTTTGTTAAGGTACTTGGATTGCTACAGTTTACAATTGTTAAAGCTATGAGGTGTACTTTTGTAGGAATAAATAATTAGTAGGTTTGAGGATAATGTACACTTATATAGTCTAGGTATCTATGCAACCCATTCTTATGATAATGGCGTATGTGTTAATGTACTCTTTGGATTTGGTACTATAGTATTTCCCATGTTGTCTTGATAACGTAATTATGCCTCTGCGTCTAGATGAATTACTTTCTTAACTGTGCAAGGGATTACTTACTTCCTATCTTTGTAGTTAGACTCAAGATATGTTGTCCTAGATATACCGGGGCTCAAGTTTATGTATAAAACTACTAAAATTAGACTTTAGGAATGTTTTCACACGTGTTTTGATTTGATTATAATTGATTACCGTGCAAATAGTTTGCCTTGATAAAATTATATGTTCTAATTCTTTTCAGAAAAGCTTAGTGAAATAACATTGTAATTATTTAGAAATACATGCTAGTTTAATAAGAGTGACCATGATGCCTACATGTTAACTTTTTCTAAGACATTAACTTTTGTGAATGATATTTTTGCGTGTTTTGTGAGTTTCACTTAATATAATTGGAAAGAATTTTATGCTAATTAGTGATGTGCTTGTTCTTACATTCTATGATATTTTACATCGTGACATGAGTTCATTAGTTACTTTTATAGCGACCAATTATTCTTCCATACTTTTCACTCGAGGTTGTCGAGACTCCGAGTCATGTAGCTCTTCCTTCCGAAATCTCTTAGTTATTTTAGTTGATGACATTCTAGCTTTATTTTCCTTGCGATTTAAGTGTTCACCATCCTCGGCCATACAATTTTCACCGTGCATTATCTTTTGTTAATAACTTCAGTTTCTTCCCTCGAAACCGTGACAATTTCTCTTTTGACCTTGAAAAGGTTTCAATTCCTCTTCCATGTTTTAAAACCAGGAAGTTCTCATTCTATTATTTTGTCCTTGAGACTTGTATAAATTCGAGGAATGAAATTTCTTTAAGAGGGGTTGAATTGTAACACCCGAATTTAAATGAGTGGTGGTTCTTTTAGTATGTGTTGTTTTATGAATCATTTTATTTAGAAGGTTAGATTATTTTAATTTCTTGAGTGTTTGAGTCATTAAAATTAGTTGAAATCACATTTAAATGTATTTTATATTCTATTTGTGATATATGATTGTTATATGTATTTATATTCTATATTTTATTTTTATAAATATTAATATTTGGGATTTGAGATGTTACTTATTATAGACATTATTGTAAGCTTTTGACGTATTAAAGCAGGGTTGTGTAGTGAAATTGGAAGTTTTTAAAATGATTTAGAGGTGAACTTGTGCATATTACTCGCATACACCCCTTTTTAGCCTACTAGGCGCACCTCACATTGCAACTCACTTAAGCCAACACACTTGCTCATTACGAGCGCGTGATCGGCACCATACCTGACCCAACTTTGCTTCTTCTTCCCTCAGCTAGAAAAAAAAAGAAAACCAACGAACCCTAGTGCAGCTCCTTCCTCCCTCGCGTTCTCACTCTCCTCTCCACGGTTGACCCTCAAATTTTACATTCCCACTCGAATTTGGCCATTGATTTCGATTATGACCTTGGTTTGGACGACTATGGCTTTATTTTGTTAAGAAAATCGCACTAGAAAATCGGACACCCTCCTCTCCGTCGCGACTCCCCTTCGCAGCTGCAGTGGTTCAAGCAACAAACCTAATGCGATTCTGTAAAGGATAGCCATGTACGAATTTTCCCCTCCCTCGTTCAGGTTGTCACAGATTCAGTTTCACCTTTGTGATTTCCAATACGTGACCAAATCTCTTCTAGAGTCATGATTTCAATGTGTTGTCATCGTCCTCTAAAATTCGACTAGGTAATTCTTTTGGGAAACCCGATTTATTAGTTAAAGGAACGTGTTTTTATTATTATTTTTGGATAGCTAATTGAATGTTTTTGTTGCCTGATTATATGAGCTCGAGTCAATGGACCGTCAGATTTAGATCACGCTTGACAGCTCATTGTTCGTCCTTGCATTGTGGCAAAAGAATGATAACGATGAAATGTCAGGTAAGGGTGGGTCTTACCTTATAATAGGGTCTATAATAGGATGTATGTAGATTGTAGGGTTCATATTAATCTCTATTTGTGTTATAATTGTTTTTGATGTATGATTGATTGTGTGAATTATGTGAATTGAGTGGAAATTGAATTACATGTGAATTGTGTGTTAAAGAGTGTATATGATAGGGTTTAGAATGATTAGGGAATGTTTCAGAAATTGTTGTTGATGATTGAGTTTAGGAAAAATTGGAGAAATTTGGTTTAGGGAACCCTAGGCACCCTAGGGCGCCAATTACTAGGGAAAATGGCGCCCATTTGTGTGTTCTTTGCACTAGGCGCGATTCTTGCCCAAAATGGCGCTGTGTGTGCTCTGGTAAGCGCCATGTCTTTGGGTGTGTGTGTTCTTTGTGAATATGTTCTTGTGTGTCAGGCACGCGGGCGCGAAGTGTGGCTGCCCATGCGCCTGGTGTGTCTTGTCTAAGTGCAGGGCGCCAATGTGGCTGCCTAGGGCGCCTGATGTGGCGCCATGTTGCTGGATGTGTGTGGTTGTCTAAGTGCAGCGCGCCAATGTGGCTGCCCCATGGCGCCTGGTGAGGCGCCAAGTTGCATGTTGTTGGGTTTGTGTGGTTGTGCGTGGTCTTTGGCGCCAAGTGGCTGCCAGGCGCCATTGAGCGCCAAGTTTCTTCTTTGAAGTGGCCCAGGTGTGTGCGTGTGTGGGGCGCCAATGTAGGCTGCCCAGGCGCTAGTGTGCGCCATGGGCGTGTGGGTGGGTGTGGTGCGCCCGGCGCCAAGTGGTTTGCCACAGTGCGCCCATGATTGCGCTGTGTCATCTCTTGGCGCGATTTGCTTCCCAGGCGCTGTGTCTCGATTTGTGTCTTAGTTTGTACTAAATCGGTGTTGCGTTTACGGCGCGATGTTGCCTAGTATGGCGCTGTGTGGTTGTGTTTGCAACAGGCGCTAGATTTACATTGTTTTGCGCCTAGGTGGGCACGTGTTGCCAGCAGGCGCCCGATTCTTCTTGTTTTGGCGCTGTGTGTGTTTGTGTTGCCCTTTGGCGCGATTTTCTGTTTTGGCGCTGTGTGGTGTGTTGTTGCCACTGAGGCGCCCGATTCTTGATGTTTTGGCGCCTTGGTGTTTGTGTTGCCAGGCGCGATTTTTGTTGTTTTGGCGCCTAGTCTTTGCTGTTTGTACTGGTGTCTTGATTTGGTCTTTGTTTTAGTCCTTAGGTACTCTTTTAGTCCTTAGGTGATGTTTTAGTCCTTGTGACAAACTTTTTATGTGAAGTTGATGATGTATGATTAGATGATGATGTTAATGACGATGGGTCTATTGACCAAAATTAAAAATAGCGATGATGTGAGAGATGATGTTGATGATGTATAAATTATGATTGTTGGTTGCTCATGGAGTCTCATGCATTACATGTGCACTTTTATTGTGATGTGAGGCTTGGTCTTGAGCTATTGGCGATGAATAAAGCTCGATTATTGTGATGTGCCCAATTGGCAAAATTATTGGCGATGAATGGTACCACATGCATGCTTGCATTTCATTACATTCATTTTCATATTTGATAAATATTTATGTTGGTTGATATATGATGTATTATGTAGTATTTGCTATATAAATGTATATGTGATCTTTGTGATTGATAAATTTACGTGATGTAATATCTTTGCTTATTATAAGCCTTATTATGTGGTTTGAGACTCACCCCTTATGTTGTTTATTACCACAGGTAACCATGAGTGAAGGCTATTTCCTTCACATCCGAAGTCGATGCTGCTCACGTCACGTAGCACCTAGGGGATGGGCTTTAGACTTCTAATTGTTTAGTCTTATTTGGCTGTTGAACAATCTATTTGATATTATTATGTTATTGCTGAGACTGTGGTTTATTTTCCTGAGATTAGATTTTATTCCGCTGCGTGATGTATAATTTTCCAGTGCGTGGAGTGAATTAATATGTTTTGAGGATTCCATCCCACATGATTGGTGTTACGTATTATTTTGACTTAATAGATGATTTGTTTTATTTTGTCGTTGTTTTAAATGAAGTAAGTGTATCATCCCGTTTGGATGAATTAAAAGAAATAATTTTTAAACTCTGATATTTATTATAAATTGTCGGGTAGAAATGAGGTGTTACATTAGTGGTATCAGAGCAGTTCGGTCTGTCCGACCAAGTTGTCCGGTCGTAGAGTCTTTTAGTCCTAACGTTTGTTTATGCTGTAGTGCAGGTCGGTCCTAACCGGACTGTTGTATTGTCTATTGTGCTTTCCGATGTGTGAACTCTGAGTAGAGTTGCTTGTATTACTTATTTTAATTCTTGATAGTCGGAGAGTTGACCAAATTAGTTGGTTAAGTAGTCTACGGAATGTAGATAGAAGGAAGTTAGAATCTGGTGTACTACTTAAGCCATGTGTTTTGTCTGTTATGTTTTCCTTGTGCCCGCTTGTATTCTTTGGCGGTTGTTTAAGCTCTTGGTTCGTCTTCTTGAATCTCAAATTTATATATCTTGAGCTTTTGTTATTTGACTTTGGTTGTTTTCTTTTTATGGTTTGTTACGTTGTTTTGAAATCGTAGAATAATTAGTGCTAGATGATCACATAAGTATTTAAGTTAACTTGGTTGAGTTAATATTTATTCTTCTGTAAAATGTTGCTATAGTATGCTCTTATCTTTGTGTAACGAAGTTACGGACTAAGTGTTTAGTAAAGTCGTTTGCTAATTTATTTAAAGTGCTAGCCTTTTCTTTGCGTTGTACTTTCCTTTAGATTGCATATCAAATGATATTGGGAGTTATATTAGGAGACAATGTCTTGAGAACTAAGATTAATAGTCTAGATTATAATTTTGCACATGGAACCCAATGGTTGTTCGGTAGTTGACTCACTGTTAAGGTACTTGGATTGCTACCGTTTACAATTGTTAAAGCTATGAGGTGTACTTTTGTAGGAATAAATAATTAGTAGGTTTGAGGATAATGTACACTTATATAGTCTAGGTATCTGTGCAACCCATTCTTATGATAATGGCGTATGTGTTAATGTACTCTTTGGATTTGGTACTATAGTATTTCCCATGTTGTCTTGATAACGTAATTATGCCTCTGCGTCTAGATGAATTACTTTCTTAACTGTGCAAGGGATTACTTACTTCCTATCTTTGTAGTTAGACTCAAGATATGTTGTCCTAGTTATCACAGGGAGCTCAAGTTTATGTATAAAACTACTAAAATTAGACTTTAGGAATGTTTTCACACGTGTTTTGATTTGATTATAATTGATTACCGTGCAAATAGTTTGCCTTGATAAAATTATATGTTCTAATTCTTTTCAGAAAAGCTTAGTGAAATAACATTGTAATTATTTAGAAATACATGCTAGTTTAATAAGAGTGACCATGATGCCTACATGTTAACTTTTTCTAAGACATTAACTTTTGTGAATGATATTTTTGCGTGTTTTGTGAGTTTCACTTAATATAATTGGAAAGAATTTTATGCTAATTAGTGATGTGCTTGTTCTTACATTCTATGATATTTTACATCGTGACATGAGTTCATTAGTTACTTTTATAGCGACCAATTATTCTTCCATACTTTTTCACTCAAGGGTTGTCGAGACTCCGTCATGTAGCTCTTCCTTCCGAAATCTCTTAGTTATTTTTGTTGATGACATTCTAGCTTTATTTTCCTTGCGATTTAAGTGTTCACCATCCTCGGCCATACAATTTTCACCATGCATTATCTTTTGTTAATAACTTCAGTTTCTTCCCTCGAAACCGTGACAATTTCTCTTTTGACCTTGAAAAGGTTTCAATTCCTCTTCCATGTTTTAAAACCATGAAGTACTCATTCTATTATTTTGTCCTTGAGACTTGTATAAATTTCGAGGGCGAAATTTCTTTAAGGGGTTGAATTGTAACACCCGAATTTAAATGAGTGGTGGTTCTTTTAGTATGTGTTGTTTTATGAATCATTTTATTTAGAAGGTTAGATTATTTTAATTTCTTGAGTGTTTGAGTCATTAAAATTAGTTGAAATCACATTTAAATGTATTTTATATTCTATTTGTGATATATGATTGTTATATGTATTTATATTCTATATTTTATTTTTATAAATATTAATATTTGGGATTTGAGATGTTACTTATTATAGACATTATTGTAAGCTTTTGAGGTATTAAAAGCAGGAGTTGTAGTGAAATTGGAAGTTTTAAAATGATTTAGAGGTGAACTTGTGCATATTACTCGCATACACCCCTTTTTAGCCTACTAGGCGCACCTCATTGCAACTCACTTAAGCCAACACACTTGCTCATTACACGAGCGCGTGATCCGGCACCATACGACCCGACTTTGCTTCTTCTTCCCTCGGCTAGAAAAAGCGAAAAACCAACGAACCACTAGTGCGGCTCCTTCCTCCTCGCGTTCTCACTCTCCTCTCCACGGTTGACCCTCAAATTTCACATTCCCACTCGAATTTGGCCATTGATTTCGATTATGACCTTGGTTTGGGCGACTATGGCTTTATTTTGTTAAGAAAATCGCACGAGAAAATCGGACACCCTCATATAAAATCGCGACTCCCTTGCGGCCGATGGTTCAAGCAACAAACCTAATGCGATTACGTAAAGGATAGCCATGTGCGAATTTTCCCTCCCTCGTTCGGGTTGTCACGCATTCGATTTCACCTTTGTGATTTCCAATACGTGACCAAATCTCTTCTAGAGTCATGATTTCAATGTGCTGTCATCGTCCTCTGAAATTCGACTAGGTAATTCTTTTGGGAAACCCGATTTATTAGTTAAAGGAAAGTGTTTTTATTATTATTTTTGGATAGCTAATTGAATGTTTTTGTTGCCTGATTATATGAGTTCGAGTCAATGGACCGTCAGATTTAGATCACGCTTGAGAGCTCATTGTTCGTCCTTGCATTGTGGCAAAAGAATGATAACGATGAAATGTCAGGTAAGGGCGGGTCTTACCTTATAATAGGGTCTATAATAGGATGTATGTAGATTGTAGGGTTCATATTAATCTCTATTTGATGTTATAATTGTTTTTGATGTATGATTGATTGTGTGAATTATGTGAATTGAGTGGAAATTGAATTACATGTGAATTGTGTGTTAAAGAGTGTATATGATAGGGTTTAGAATGATTAGGGAATGTTTCAGAAATTGTTGTTGATGATTGAGTTTAGGAAAAATTGGAGAAATTTGGTTTAGGGAACCCTAGGCACCCTAGGGCGCCAATTACTAGGGAAAATGGCGCCCATCATTGTGTGTTCTTTGCTTTGGGCGCGATTCTTTGCCCAAAATGGCGCTTTGTGTGCGCTGGTAAGCGCCATGTCTTTGGGTGTGTGTGTTGTTGTGAATATGTTGCTTTGTGTGCAGGCACGAGCGCGAAATGTGGTGCCCATGCGCTTTGGTGTGTCTTGTCTAAGTGCAGGGCGCCAATGTGGCTGCCAAGGTCGCCTGGTGTGGCGCCATGTTGCTGGATGTGTGTGGTTGTCTAAGTGCAGGGTGCCAATGTGGCTGCCCCGTGGCGCCTGGTGAGGCGCCAAGTTGCATGTTGCTGAGTTTGTGTGGTTGTGCGTGGTGCTGGGCGCCAATTGAGCGCCAAGTTCTTTGGGTGGCCCAGGTGTGTGCGTGTGTGGGCGCCGATGTGGGCGCCCAGGCGCCTAGTGTGCGCCCATGGATGTGTGGGTGGGTGTGGTGCTGCCCAGGGCGCAAAGTGGTTGCATTGGTGCGCCCATGATTGCGCTTTATATGCATCTTTGGCGCCCGATCGGTTTGTGTCTTAGTTTGTGCCTAAGTCAGTGTTGCGTTTTTAGGCGCGAGTGTTGCCTAGTATGGCGCTGTGTGGGCGTGTTACCAGCGAGCGCTAGATTTACATTGTTTTGCGCGCTAGGTGGTGTGTTGCCAACTGGGCGCCAGATTCTTCTTGTTTTGGCGCTGAGTGGTGTGTTGCCCTTTGGCGCGATTTTACTGTTTTGGCGCTGTGTGGGCTGTGTTGCCAGCAGGGCGCCAGATTCTTGATGTTTTGGCGCTAGGTGGCCGTGTTGCCAGCAGGCGCGATTTTTAATTGTTTTGGCGCCTAGTCTTTGCTTTTGTGCAGTGTCTTGATTTGGTCTTTGTTTTAGTCCTTAGGTACTCTTTTAGTCCTTAGGTGATGTTTTAGTCCTTGTGACAAACTTTTTATGACGAAGTTGATGATATATGATTAGATGATGATGTTAATGATGATGGGTCTATTGACCAAAATTAAAAATGACGATGATGTGAGAGATGATGTTGATGATGTATAAATTATGATTGTTGGTTGCTCATGGAGTCTCATGCATTACATGTGCACTTTTATTGTGATGTGAGGCTTGACGCCGAGCTATTGGCGATGAATAAGGCTCAATTATTAACGATGTGCCCGATTGGAAAAATTATTGGCGATGAATGGTACCACATGCATGCTTGCATTTCATTACATTCATTTTCATATTTGATAAATATTTATACTGGTTGATATCTGATGTGACTGTAGTGACTGCTATATAAATGTATATGTGATGCGCGTTGTGTTTAATAAAATTCTGTGATCTAATATACTGCTTATTATAAGCCTTATTATGTGGTTTGAGACTCACCCCTTATGTTGTTTATTACCACGGTAACCATGAGTGAAGACTATTTCCTTCACATCCCAGTCGATGCAACTCGTCGTAGCACCTAGGGGATGGGCTTTAGACTTCTATTTGTTTAGTCTTATTTGGCTGTTGAACAATCTATTTGATATTATTATGTTATTGCTGATGTAGCGACCGAAAAATCCGGGTTAGGATTCTTCGAAGTTCGAAAAATGAAGCCGCCACCAAATTTTAGTTTAAGGGCAAATTTGGAAAATCCCTTTGAATTCGGATAAGGGCTAGGTTTAGGTTCGGGAGTCGTTTATAATGCGGGAAGGTATTAGCACCATGACATCCTTCCTAACGAAGGCTACCTCTTAATTAAATGTGTAAAAATAACTAATTTAAAATATATTGAATTTTACCCTTTTGAATGTTTAAAATTAAATAAAGACTAGATAAAAAGTTAGTTGTTTTAGTTATTTTGAGGAGTTAGAAACAAATGATTAAAGAAACTTAAAAAATGGTTTTTTTAGTGCAATTGACAGAGGTCGGCCGTCCTCTGTTCCTACATACCCCTTGGTGGGGGATCAAATCACATGTAGTTCTTGATATAAAATATTTGTGTGTTGGGTGTTTTTTATTTATGAGAAAAAATGGTTTTGAGGAGTAATAAAAATAAAATGAGGAAAATAATTATAACATAGTGGTTTGTAAATCAAGAGAGTGCGATTAGCATAAAAGAGGTGTTGTATTATAGAATAAAAGGGTGTGCGATTCTGAGATCTAATAATTTATTTACACAAAGGATTGCTATTTAGATCATATTTACAAAAGTATTTATTTACACTAGGGGAATAGTTGAGCGATTAGTTACAATATTAAATTAGTCTATGGAATAAGTTTGCAAGTTAAATTAGATCATGAATTGACATAGATCTAATTGCAAGACTTTAAATAATGTAAGATAAACAAAGAAATCACATGAAAGGAAAATAGGGTTGAAACATCCTAACCATGCGTCGTCAAAGATGCGGGGAAATGAGAGCGGTGATATAGTGATGAAGGTGTCACGAGTTGATGATTTTGGGCTGCGTTGCTTTTCATCACGGTTTTTGATCTTCCTCTTTACTCAACAACTTTGAAACTATGTTTCAATGGATTAGGATTCGATTTTAAACCCCAATCCTTTTTAGGTGATTTTGCATTGTTCTCCTCTTGTGATTGTGGTAGGCCTTATTTATATTAGAAAATTAGGTTTTGCAATTAATTCTTTATTTGCCACGATTTGTTTTTATTTTCATATCTGGATTTGAGTCTTGGGGACCAAGACTAGGGTTTGGGAGAGCATGAAGATCCAAGCCCAACTGTTAACTGGACTAAAGCTCTTTTTGTATTTTTTTCTTTATTTTGGATTCCTTTTTTTTGTTTATTTTGTATTACTAGTTTTTGTATTTTGGACCCTTTTTGGACTTTTAGACACTTATACATTATAATACAACTAAATTACATTTTTCACATTTTGGACTAAATATTGTCTAAATAAATTAAATAAACAAATTAATAAAAAAGATGTTGGGCCAAACACCAAAGCGAAATCGGGCTGGAAGCTAAACAAATGCGCTAGAAACGAGGCCCAAATAGAAGAAATAGGCCCGTTAGGCAATAGATACTAAAATCAAATTGGAATCACGTTCGTAGGCCCAAACCATAATGATATGCCCAATTGCGAGAAAAAGCGACTCATGTAAGCCCAATTAGATTCAACTAGGCCCAAATCTTTGAGTTCAAGGCGAAGAATGCGCTTAAGATCGATCATTCGCACGCATGCAGAGTTTAAAATACGATATTTCGATTTAGTTGGCGGGATAATTGAAATTGGCTCAAATTAGAAGAATGAGGCGTTATTCTAAAAATCTCGTAATTTAAGTGACCTCGGGCGTGAATTAAACTACTAAGCGAGAAAAAAGAGAAACGGACAAAATTGGGGTATAACAATGCCTCTTTTATTTGTATTTTAATAGAAAAGGTGAAGTGTATTCAAATTTTAAGTAGTAGAAATAGAAATAAAGATAGAATAGACATCAATTTTGTCAGTTTAGAGGGAAATAAAGGGTTTGAGAAATAACACTTGTGCATTAGCAGAGAACAAAATGAAGGATCGCTTGGGATGCGAAGGAGCACTAAGGCTCTGAAGGACCACTCGAGAGTCACGAAAAAGTTTGCCTAGGCACGAATTGAAGGACCATCGTGTAGTGCGAAGGGCGCTACTACTTCTGATACTAGTAAAGCGATGCGGGGGCCCTTTATATTCGGCGGCCATGATGGGTCAAGATCGGATCCGGGCGATATGTTGACCATGAAGGGCGTCCAACGTGTCTTGGGTGACCACAACTAGTGCGAAGGACCACGCGGGTCTGCGAGAGTCCGTCGGGCTCCGCTCCGACGTTGCGACACAGGGCCCGCTTAGGGCCTTTGCTCTGAAGGACCACTTGGGAGTGCGAGGATCAACCTAGTGATACGTGATATGATATGAGATCAGCGCTTAAAGCGCGGATATTAGAGGAACAAAATATAGGGGCCAGACACTTGCAGTGCTTATCAGAACATACCTAATGAATGCAATTAATAGTGAGTGCAATGATTGGTATCTAGTGGGATGTGGAATGATTTTCCCTCTTTTTTGGTTTTTGCTTTTCTTTTTGTTATACCCCAATTTTGTCCGTCTTCTTTTTTCTTGTTTCAGTCGTTTATTAGGGTCGTGTTTTGAAGTCGCATGATTACGAGAATTATTAGTATGGCGTCTCGGTTACCAACCAGAACCAATCTCAATCTCCCCAGTTCAATTAAATCAAAATGCCATTGTTTAAATTAGGCGCGCTGCGCCGAATGATCGATCTTTTTAGTGCGTTCTTCAATTTAGTCTGCATATTTTTGGGTTTAGTCGTACATAAGCAGGTCTACCTAAAGTCATTGTTCTCAAAAATGTGGTTTAAATTTAACGCGCCCATTTTCTCTATTCTGGTCTAGTTTGGCGTATTTGTCGAGTCCGGCCCGTTCTGCGTCTTTGTATTTGGCTTTGACTCCTTTTCTTATTATTTTTATTCTTATTTTGTTTATTTATTTTATTTAAGCATATATACAATCCAAAAATGTCAAAAAATTCTATTTAGTTTAATTTACAGTTTAAAAGTGTTTAAGAGTCCAAAAATATCAAAAATAATTCTACTTAGCTTAATTTACAAATTAGAAGCACTTAAGAGTCAAATAAGTCCAAAAATACAAAAATAAATAATACTAAAAATACAAAAAATAACAAATCCGAAAATAAAATAGTAGCGACAATTTAGGGTTTCAGGCGACATTCAAGTACACTCTGGTGCTTATTGGGCACAGGTTCCAACTTTGAAATAGGGTCAAAGCTTGATTAAAAATAATAAATGCCTTAACCTAATTTTTAACTATAAATAAACAGTCAATCAGCAGTCAAAATACACAAAAAATCAGCACAGAAAAGGCTGCGAAAATCACTAGAAAAAATCAGGATTAGAGTTTCACATTGAAACCTAATCCACAAAACTCTTGTTTTTGAGTCTTTGGGTTTTAAGAGGAGCAACGACAGCCAGAAAGATCATACACATGGCGATTCTGCGGCGAGTTCACGATCATTCAAACAAACACACAAGGATACCAAGGCAGAGTTTGGAGTTGTAGGTTGGTATTCCAAAATCCAAGTTCCTTTCTTTTCTTTTTTTTCTTGCATATCATTTGTTAAATAGGATTAGTTGTTGGCGAGAATAAGAATGTAATAATTTTAAGAACGATTGTTTTTTTGAGATCACGTTTTTTTATTACCTTATATTGAAATAGTGCTAAAAAACAAATATAATTAACATCAGTAATGTTAGGGTTCTATACCCTTTTTGTTAAATAAAATCAGTCAAGGGTCATAGTAGATGTTAGAATTAGATTTCCAGAATTCAAAAATAAGGTGGAGCCGTTAGTAAAACATGGTCGTAAACTCATAGGGTATTTCAAAGTAGTTTCTGTTTTTTTAGTAAAAATAAATCATGCCAAAAACATAATTAAGTAGAGAACGAAAAGGGTAGAAGAGAACCAGACCAGAGAAAGCTCTAAAAAAATCAAACAGAACCAAAAAATAAAAAAAACTCACCTCCGGCGACCCTCCGGTCATCTTCTCCGTGAGTCCTCGTGAACTCACACCCAACCGATCCAAAACCACCATTCCACCAGCGCCAAGCTTCCTCGGGCGAATCACCACCCAAACGAAGCTTGCCATTTCGTTCTCCCAAAACAAACCCATGAACACGAAATAACATATTAGAAGGCTGTTGATTTGTGAGTAAGAAGAAAGAAACAAAAAAAAAACTAAAAAAGCGACAAGAAAAAGAACATAGAAGAGAAATGAAGCTCACTTTGTGGCATGTCGCCATCAGCTACCTCCACCGCCCTCGTCGTCGCTCCTCTCCCTCTCGACCCAAAACCCAGACCAGTTCTCTCCTCCCACTGAAACCGCGACATGTGTGCCGGATCTCTCGCCAAATCTCGCCCAGAAATGCTGCAGCCCTTGCATGATTTCTGAGTTAGGAGAAGAGGAATTGGTTTAGGGTTCTGCTGTTTAGGGTTTCCTTATATATGCTGCCTGTTTTTTTTTAATTCTTTTAATTATTCAGAATGCTAATAACACCTCCTGTATTCACGCGTATACCTCCCCCCACTTAAGCCCAGTTTCGCATTCTGGGCTTCCTGATGCGAACTGGGCTTTTCTTTTTACACCCCTTATTATTTATACAGACCCCTGCGACTAATAAAACCCCTATTCACTATGTTCACCCCTGTTTCACTTTTTAATTTTTTCCAATAATAATATAAATAATTTTTTTCTCACGGAATTAAATAAGCGGCTAAGTCGGTTGTACAACCGGGTTAGTCATTATTTTAAGACCAATGGTAGTTGTCTGATTCGGTAACCACGAAAACTTAACAAACACGAATCAATTACTTTTCTAAAAATAAGCGGCTAAGTCGGTTTGTTGTACAAAGGTTAGTCATTATTTTAGGAGCCAATAATTTTATGCAGTTCGGTAACCACCGCAAACCTAATAAATGCGAACAAACTATTTTTCTCAAAGCGAAATAAGCGGCTAAGTCGGTTGTACAACGGGTTAGTCATCATTTAGGACCAATGAGGTACATGCAGTTCGGTAATCCTACAAGACTTAACAAAATATAAATAAATTATTTTTCATAAATAGGGGACTAAGTCAAATTTGTCTGTTAAGGTTAGTCGGCGTTTTAGAACTAATGGTACATGATTCGGGAGTTCTAGAATACCTATTCTAAAATCAACCCGTCTCACACTCTTTTCAAAAATTCAAAAATCATTTTCAAAAAGTAGGGGACTAAGTCGGTTGTACAATCCGGGTTAGTCGTCGTCCTAGGAATCGATGGTATGCAGCGGTTCAAGAATCCTAGGATCCCTACACTAAAAACACCAACCCATAAACATTTTGGGAAGAACTACGTAGCTTTGATTCCTCCATTGCATACGGAGGTGCGTAGGAGCAAGACTCGACCCTTGTCAAGCATTAAAAACAAAAATTTAAATAAGTCATTTTCTTTACAAGTAAAAGGGTAACAATTAAATAAATCTTAAATTAATTAGACAATAGGATGTCGTGGGGTGCTAATACCTTCCCCACATATGACTCGAACCACTAACAACGCCTTATCTTAAAAACTAAAGGGATTTTCCGAATTTGCCTTAAAACTAAAATTTGGTGGCGGCTTCCTAAAGAACCTTTTAGAAGAATCCTTTCCGGATTTTTGATTCATCAATTTGGCGACTTCACTTTGGGGACTTATTTATTTTTAGAGAGTCAAAACCTAGTCTAATTAATTTAGGATTAATTCAATTTTACCCTTTTATTTATTTATTTGCTTTTGCATAATTATGTTATTTATTTGTGTAAACCCTACGATGAAGACGATATTTGTATATATGTTTGTTTGTCTGTTTTGCGACTTTTGGGTTGTTTTTAAATTACTCCTACACACACTTCACTACACACTTCACACACGTGAAAAAGTCCTCTACCGGGACTCGAGCATAAACCTAAGTTAGAACGAGATTGCGTAGTGATGGCTGCGGGGCGTGCGTCTCGTTGGGTGGTCATGAAAACTTCACCTAGAGTTTGATTCCTTTTGAGGATGCTATCCCTTCTAATAGCTTGCCTATTGTTGGGGTCAGCGTTCTTGGCCAGGGTCCTTGGCTCTAGGAACCATGTGTAGGATTCTTTAGAACCATCCTGTGAGTTCACTATAAAAGAAACCTTAGACCCACTCTGTAAGATGCATTTCTAGGGTCACAAAGGAGCTTTATACCCTTGCATTCAAACAAATATTTATGCATCTAGTCTTTTATCGAGAAAAAATCAAAAAAACCAAAAATCATTTTTTTTCTTCTTCTTTTACTACTTTTTTAGAAAATATACCACATGCATACAACAAATAAACATCTATCTGTTGCATGCACTTTTATGACCGTCGAGAATTAACATCTTTACCTTGGAGAGAAAGCGGTACCTTTGAAGTCAAAATTAAATTTTGTACTTTACTCTCCAATGAGCGTTTATAACTCCCGACATGATAAATAAAATCATATGTTATCATTTCATGCACATACATTATCATTTCATTCACATTTCATGCACATTCATTTGCATACTTACATCGTGCATTATAAAAATAAAAAAAAATCAGCATAATATTAGGAAAAATGTGATGAGAGGTGAGACATTCTTGTGAAATAAATCATTCTTTTTGGAAAAAGTTTAGTCATACTTCGTTGCAAGCTCTAGGTGTTTCAAGTCACTTAGTTTTTCAAATTCTTAGTTTGCTCACATTTCTTAACCGAACGTTGCATCTCTTCCATCCCATGATAAATGACCGAAATGTCCATCAAAAATTTCTATTATGTTTTAACTAATGTTAACTCTCTACGAAGCATTTGTGTAGTGACTTGGGTAACATGTGTGTTTATTTTTGTTTGAGTCAGTTAGCGTCCCTACCTTACCATCATCCCCTGTCAAAAGTCTAATCCCACCACGACCACCCATAAAGTACATACTCCCACATCTGTACATAGTTGGCGTTTACGTTTGGTTCCACAAGTGAAATAACACTTTAGGCCCTCCATGCTTGGGGCAAATGTGTGATCTCTAAAATACCTTGTCAACGTTGTATTCCCTTGGTGCAAGTCCTTTACAAAAAAAATATATATAAATTCAAAAAGCACATTAGGTTGAAAACTTCGTAAGAGCGGCCTAAGCAAAATTAGGGCATATAAAAAAAATAAATAAAGAAAAATAGCAAATATATAAAAGTAAATAATTATTGTCCTTAAGTTAATTTTTGAGAAAGCGAGCAATCATGATTTGAAATGAAGTTTGACCATCTTCCCATACCCTCGGAAAAAACCGTGCTACCCACCTTAAGCCAAAAACCTAAAAACCTTTCAATCACCTAGACAAGGATCAATTCCACATCAAAATGGTGTATCACTTTTATCAAGTCACTCGGCCCAGAAAGAAAGAGAAAGAAAAATCAAAATCAAAAAGAAAGTGAAATCAAAAAGAGGATCACGAAAAAGCAAAAGTGGTACAATTATGAGCTGATACTTCTTACCATTAAATGCATAAGAGATCCTTGTCTGAAATAAACCCCTAAACACTTCCCTTGTCCTCAATATCCTATCCTTCATAAACCCTTGGCCAAGTCACATCCACTAAGCAGATCCATTCTACCATGAGGCACATAAGAGGTTCTTATCGCAATAAAACCTCAAACACCTCATTGAGCCTAATAAACCCTTCTTTCATAAACCATTAGCCATCAGTCAAATCATATCGCTCAAAAAAAAATCATCTTCTTTGAGCCCAATTATCCCTTCCTTCATAAACCATTAACCATCAACCACATTACAACTCCAAAAATCCATTCCGATCAATGACCGATTGCTTTTGTTTTCTCAAAGTTTTAATCTTAGGACAAATAAGTTTATTTACAATATGTTTGCTCAAAAACAAGTGTATCTCAAAAAAAAAAAAAAAAGGGAAAATCAGAGGACTTGCACCATAAGATCCGTCCAAGTTACAATTATACCAAGACAAGGTCTATTGATCACCAAGTGTAACTTTCATCATAGCAAGCTCAAGACCATCATAGTCTGAGAATCATTCTCAAAATAACCAAAATTTCATGCTAGGATCGTTACCTAGATCCTAAAGTGGGGCACCCCTTTTACCGTCTATTCCATTTGAACTTGGGGAAATTTGTCCAGTATCCATCCCATGCCACTCCCAGTCTATACAACCGCATTTAACCATCTCCAAAAACCCATAACCCTAACTCTGTCACATTTCACAACCATTGAAATACCATTCCAAGTGGGGCAATCACAATAAGCTCTTCACTCCACCTTCAAATGGGAAAATTCACCTACACCCATCTCATCCCCTTGCCATATTCACGACCAAAAAACCATCACAGGGCAATTTCTCAACCTTATCCTAAATGTTTCTACTCTAGTCGGGCAATCTTGTCCTCACCATAATTAGGGAAACATCAAACTCTATGGGTTGAGACAGCATCTCCTACTTGCCACCTTTCATTCCAAAGCCAATGCCTTCCCGATTCATCATCTTACACCCCTAGCTTGTCACCACTAGGCAGGGCGGTTTTTCACTCACCGTCATCAAATCTAAATTGGGCGATCCTGCATTCCTTGGGCTGGGGAAAACCTACCTTTCATGACATTGACAAAGACAAGAACCCCAAGTTAAGCGACTCATTCATCTATATATACATTGCTATACATCTTTAATAATCAATGCTTCAAAGAGAGAGAACACAAGTTGATAATATGATCTTGAAAAGTACACTTGGTTGACTTAACGTGGACCCAAATTTACGGTCATCATGGGGCATCATAGTGGAAAAAGAAAAAGAAGCGAGCTTGCAAATATAGTACTTTTTCACATCGATTATGCGTAAATAACAACTTTGAGATTGCGAAGTTTGAATCAAATCTAGCCTTTCCAATGAATGATCAATCTCCACCTCTCACATCAAAGTCTCACATCTCATCATCACAAAAAAAAAAGTGTTTCTACACACAAATCAATCATTTCATATCATCGCACCATAGCATTTGCATTCAAGCATTTCATCCACATTCGCATTTCATGCATTTATTGTATACCAAAAAGAAGCAAAAAACTAAAAACAAAAGAGAAAAGAATCACCTATTTCATTCATCACATCGCTTAAAAATCAAGCTGTTGCATGTATTATTGGCATTTGTATATACATTACATGAATTGACTTCAAGTGTCAATCCACATATTTTGTTCCTCTAGTATCGGCGCTTTAGCGTTGATCTCATATCATATCACGAGATCACGGGTTGATCCTTGGACCCAGTGGTCCTTGAGAGCACTACGCTCCTTGATGCCCTAAGTGGCCCAGTGTCATGGCGTCGTAGTCGAGCAGCGGACCTTCGGACCGCGTGGTCCTTCCGAAC
Source organism: Oxytropis ochrocephala (assembly GCA_020916435.1). NCBI lineage: Eukaryota > Viridiplantae > Streptophyta > Magnoliopsida > Fabales > Fabaceae > Oxytropis > Oxytropis ochrocephala. The sequence goes on from CM037091.1 coordinate 46,033,229, forward strand.
TAGTTGTGTCGACCCTAAGACATGGTGGGCGTCCTCTGTTGGTCAACATATCGATTCGGATCGATCTTGACCCTAGCCGCTTCGAATCTAAAGGCTCGCCGGATCGTTTTACTAGTACCGTAGCTAGTAGCGCTCCTTGAGACCACGATGGTCCTCTATTAAGGCCTAAGCGGCCTTCAGACCCCGTGGTCATTGAGAAGCTTTAGTGCTCCTTTAAGGCCCCAGCGGCCCTTGAGCCTTAGTGCTCCTTGGATCGGCGATCCTTCATTTTGTTCTCGGTTAATCGCCCAGTGTTAACGGACCCTGCTATCTCTCGAACCTTCCACTTCCCCTTTAACGGACAAAATTAGCGTCTATCTTATCTTTATTCCTATTTCCCTCTCACGAAAGTTGGGGAGCTCCTCACTTTCTAGTAAAATATTAATAAAGAAGAGGCGGTATTATACCCCAATTTTGTCAAATCTTCTTCTTGTTTGATCATTTATTAGAATTCGTGTTTTGAAGTCGCATGATTACGAGAATTATTAGTATGGCGTCTCGGTTACCAACCAGAACCAATCTCAATCTCCCGTTCAATTAAATCAAAATGTCATTGTTTAAATTAGGCATACGCACGCGAATGATCGATCTTTTAAATGCGTTCTTCAATTTAGTCTGCGTATTTGGGTTTAGTCGTACATGCAGCGAGTCTACCTAAAGTCATTGTTCTCAAAAATATGGTTTAAATTTACTTGCCCCATTTTCTCTATTACGGTCTAGTTTGGCGTATTTGTCGAGTCCGGCCCGTTCTCGTATTTGTATTTGGCTTTGACTCCTTTTTCTTATTATTTTTATTCTTATTTTGTTTATTTATTTTATTTAAGCATATATACAATCCAAAAATGTCAAAAAATTCTATTTAGTTTAATTTACAGTTTAAAAGTGTTTAAGAGTCCAAAAATATCAAAAATAATTCTACTTAGCTTAATTTACAAATAAGTCCAAAAATACAAAAATAAATAATACTAAAAATACAAAAATAACAAATCTTAAAATAAAATAGTAGGCAACAATTTAGGGTTTCGAGTGATTCCAAGTGCTGCGCAGTCTTTGTTGGGCACAGGTTCCAACTTTGAAATAGGGTCAAAGCTTTGATTAAAAATAATAAATGCCTTAACCTAATTTTTAACTATAAATAAACAGTCAATCAGCAGTCAAAATACACAAAAAATCAGCACAGAAAAGGCTGCGAAAATCACTAGAAAAAATCGAGATTAGAGTTTCACATTGAAACCACTAATCCACAAAACTTGTTTTTGAGTCTTTGGGTTTTAAGAGGAGCAACAACAACCGAAAGATCATACACAGCCCCAGCGATTCTGTGGGTTCACGATCATTCAAACAAACACACAAGGATACCAAGGCGGAGAAATTTGGAGTTGTAGGTTGGTATTCCAAAATCCAAGTTCCTTTCTTTTCTTTTTTTTTTCTTCCATATCATTTGTTAAATAGGATTAGTTGTTGGCGAGAATAAGAATGTAATAATTTTAAACGAGTTGTTTTTTTTTGAGATCACGTTTTTATATTACCTTATATTGAAATAGTGCTAAAAACAAATATAATTAACATCGATTAATGTTAGGGTTCTATACCCTTTTTGTTAAATAAAATCGATCAAGGGTCATAGTAGATGTTAGAATTAGATTTCGAAATTCAAAAATAAGGTGGTAGTAGTTAGTAAAACATGGTTAAGTAAACTCATAGGGTATTTCAAAGTAGTTTACTGTTTTTAGTAAAAATAAATCATGCCAAAAGCAATTAAGTAGAGAAACGAAAAGGGTAGAAGAGAACCGGACGAGAAAGCTCTAAAAAATCAAAGCAGAACCAAAAATAAAAAAACTCACCTCAGGCGACCCTCAGGTCATCTTCTCGGTGAGTCCTCCGTGAACTCACACCCAACCGATCCAAAACCACCATTCCACCAGCGCAGAAGCTTCCTCGGATGAATCACCACCCAAGCCAAAGCTTGCCATTTCGTTTCTCCCCAAAAACAAACCCATGAACACGAAATAACATATTAGAAGGCTGGCGATTTGTGAGTAAGAAGAAATAAACAAAAAAACTAAAAGAAAAACACAGAAGAAAGAAGAAACGAGAGAGAGAAATGAAGCTCATTGGCGTTGTCGCCATCATTTACCTCCACCCCTCGTAAATCGTCGCCTCCTCTCCTCTCTCAACCCAAAGCCCGAATTCTCTCCTCCCCTTAAACCGCGACATGTGCGCCGGATCTCTCGCCAAATCTCGCCAGAGGCTGCGCAGTGCCATGTTTGCGAGTTAGGAAAGAGGAATTGGTTTAGGGTTACTGCTTTGTTTAGGTTTTCTTATATATCTTTGCTGTTTTTTTATTCTTTTAATTATTGAGAATGCTAATAACACCTCCTGTATTCACGCGTATACCTCCCCACTTAAGCCCGGTTTAGCATTACAGGCTTCGGATCTGGCCTGGGCTTTATCTGGACCCATGCGACTAATAAAACCACGATTCACTTTTTAATTTTTTCCGATAATAATATAAATAATTTTTTTTCACCGAATTAAATAAGCGGCTAAATCGGTTGTACAACAAGGTTAGTCATTATTTTAGGACCAATGAGTTTATGCTGATTCGGTAACCACGAAAACTTAACAAACACGAATCAATTACTTTTCTAAAAATAAGCGGCTAAGTCGGTTTGTACAATAAGGTTAGTCATTATTTTAAGAGCGATAATTTATGCAGATTCGGTAACCACGCAAACCTAATAAATCTGCGAACAAACTATTTTTCTCAAAGCGAAATAAGCGGCTAAAATCGGTTGTACAACCAAGGTTAGTCATCATTTAGGACCAATGAGTATGCAGTTCGGTAATCCTACAAGACTTAACAAAATATAAATAAATTATTTTTCATAAATAGAGGACTAAGTCGGTACATGCAGTAGGAGTTAGTCGGCGTTTTAGAACTAATGAGTTATGCAGATTCGGGAGTTCTAGAATACCTATTCTAAAATCAACCCATCTCACAACTCTTTTCAAAAATTCAAAAATCATTTTCAAAAAGTAGGGGACTAAGTCGGTTGTACTGTCCGGGTTAGTCGTCCTAGAATCGATGGTACATGCAGTTCAAGGAATCCTAGGATCCCTACACTAAAAACACCAACCCATAAACATTTTCGGGAAGAACTACGTAGCTTTGATTCCTCCATTGCATGCGGAGAGTGCGTAGGAGCAAGACTCGACCACTTGTCGAGCATTAAAAACAAAAATTTAAATAAGTCATTTTCTTTACAAGTAAAAGGGTAACAATTAAATAAATCTTAAATTAATTAGACAATAGGATGTCGTGGGGTGCTAATACCTTCCCCACACATAACGACTCCCGAACCACTAACAACGCCTTATCTTAAAAACTAAAGGGATTTTCCGAATTTGCCATAAAAACTAAAATTTGGTGGCGGCTTCCTAAAGAACCTTTTGAAGAATCCTTTCCGGATTTTTAGGTCGCTACACTTTTGTTTTTTTTGTATATGATGAAATCACGAATGTGAATCGTTGTCAATGAAATGTTTGAATGCAAATGCTATGGTGCATGGTTCGATGATATGAAATGATTGATTGAGAAACATAAATATTTTTGAATGAGATGCAAAATATTAATATGATGTAGATGAAATGCTTGCATGCAAATGCTATGGCACATGGTGCGATGATATGATATGATATGATAGGATTGATAGAAACATCTTTGGTAATGATAGAAACACAACTTTCGAAGATAAAGATGAATATTTTGAATTGATCGTTCATTGGAATAAAATTTTGATGGCTTCAAAACCCGAACTCACAGTAAGCTCAAGGTTGTCATTTTTAAGACTATGATTTGTAACGATGTATTTGTGAGGTGCATTTGTAGATTGGGCCACATGGGTTTTCATTTGGTTATGGTGATCCATGATGGCTAAGCTTTCAAGTTTAAGATGTTAACTTGGAGGAATTAATAGCGTGTTCTCTCTCATTGAAACATTGTTTAATAAACATGAATGAGAGTGTGAATACAAGTGAATGTGTCAGTGGCTCGGAGTTTTGAGACAAAGGGTATGGAAAAATGTGGCGCTTGAGAGTGTAAAAGGCGGGGTTATTTGCACAAGCCCATGAGAGATAATCTTGCCCAGGGGTGGAAAATGTTTGTGACCCCAATTTTTACTTCAAATAGTGGGGAGCAAAATAGTTTGCCATTGTGTAGGGAAGACAATGAAGCGAGGTATAAATTGACTAAAGGATTGGGAAATGTCTTTGGTATTGTAGTAACAAGTGGCTACGGAGATGAGTGGAATGGGAGGCAAAAGAATTCTTTAAACACAGAGAATATGATGCCACAATCTATAAAGGACAAGGTTGCCCCATTCCATGAATGGTAAGGGTTTCCCCATTTAGAGTGTGGTTGTGAAAGGTGTGTAAAGTTAGAATAATGGTTTGGGGACTTATGCAGTGCGGTATACAACTATGGAGTGCGATATATGAGCAGGATGAAAGGTGAGGGTAGTTTGGGGATGTTGAAAAAGCTGCACGATTTTGAGGAATGAAGAGGCGAAGTCTTGCCCCACTTTGAGATGGTAAGTAAATGGCGGCTTAGTAAGGATTTGTTGTTTTCTTTTGGGAAGATTCCTGAAGCCATGACAGTCAAAAGTCTTTACTTTGATGATCACTAAATGTCTCCTTAATATCAACTTTGTCTCTTGTCGACATCGGCGTGCAAGCCCTTTTGATTTTTCTCTCTCTCTTTTTTTTTGTAATAACAGTTTTTTTAGCAAAGAAATTATTACGATTATTTTGTCCTAAAGTTAAAACTTTGAGAAACCTTGAAACAACCAGTCATTGATCAAAATGTATCTTAGGATTGTAATGAGGCTAACGGTTAATGATTTATGAAGAAATGAAGGTTTGGCCCATAGAAGTGTTTGAGGGTCGAGTTGAGACAAATGAACTTTTATGAGCTTCATGGTGTGATATATCAGCTCAACTATATACTATTTTTTCAAAGTTTTTTTTACTCTCCGTTGTCTCGAGTCTTTCTTCTTCTTACATTTTTTCTTTTTCTATTTTTTCAAACATTTTTTCTTCTCTTTCATTGGAGTTGAGTAAGCTGGCGAATATAACAACACATTCTCTAAACGTAGATTTGATCATTGTCTATGGTGATTAAAAAGAAATTTTTGATTTTTCGACTCAAGCTGGGTACAAAGGCTAATTCTTTTTAGGATGTGGGTGAATGGCCAAAGTTCATTTCAAATCATGATTGCTTATTTTCTCAAATTTTACCTATAGGACAAAACTTCAAGTTTAATATATTTGCTCTTTTCTTTAATTTTTTCTTTTTATGCCTAATTTTTGCTTAGGTTTCTCTTGTGAGTTTTCAACCTAACGGGCTTTTGTTTATATATAGTTTTGATTTTTTTACTCAAAAGGACTTGCACAATTGTTTAGAATGCCAACAGAAATCTTAGTGATCATGACTCTTTACGGTATGGAGTGTTTAAAGTGAAATTTCATCAGCGGGGGATAGTGAATGAAATATTCTTGTGGGGACATAGGCATTTTATGGATGATTGGGATTGATTTTGAAAATGGGTGAGAGATAATGATAAGTGGTGAAGGTAGGGATAGTACAAGCCCTTCAAGCAAGAGTATATACACTTGCCATATTAGTTTATTTTGAAATAGCTTCATAGAGAGAGAATAACGGTTAAAATAGAACACTTTAAATTTCCAAAAGAAGTTAACAAAATAGACACTTTAGGCTCTTATCATGGGAGAGTTGAGGTGTGTTTCTTAGGTAACCAAGAATGAATAAGTAGAAGTGGTATTGGGTTAATGTCTTTGGTGAGGCATGTAGAGGCTAAGGAGTCGAGCCTATGGGAAGGAGGTTTGAAATGGTCAGTCAATATTGGAGTGACCTTGATGGGAATGGGTTATTGGTGAATTTCATTGAAGGTAATTACATGGTGGTTAAGTGGGTGTTGATGAATGTCTTTGAAGTGAATAAAGCGGGTTTAGAAGGATTTGGTTCCATAAAGGTAGTAGGTATGGTAGGGATGTATATGGGGTGATGAGTGAAATACTTGATCTTTGGTAAATCAAGTTAGGTATTTCAGTCAAATGATATGACCACATTCCCCAAAGGAGAGAACTCAATTCAAATATACATTTTCAAGAATGCATCGTTTCTCATCAAATAGTGTTTCAAAAGAATTTCTCATGAGTTTTATTATATTTTTGAATAAATTTTGAATGCAATGCATGAGTTCATTCATGTTGCTAGATTTGGTTAAAGAAGCGGATGAATGAAATACCTAATAATTGCTTGAATGTGATGGAATGATACCTTGATATGTGGCCGAGACAAAAAGAAAATTATCGAATGATGTATGATGCAAGAATGGAAGAAAATTAGATTTTGGTAATGTGGGATCGAGGACTAATGCATTTAAGATGTTATGACTTTTGCTTTTGTTCTTTGTGATGCATGAAGAAGAGTTATGCATTCGGATGAAATAATGAATGAATATAATATTTTTATAATATCAAGATGATAGTATTATGCGATTTTTGTGTATGGATATGTAAGATGTTGCAATTTTGGACAAATAAATATATGATATTTTTTATTTTCTAGATGATGAGATGCATGGTAGTGCAATAAAAATGTGATGCAAATGAAAAATTGATTTATTTTATTTTATGAGTGCATGATGGTTTTTTTTTATGATGAATGAAAGGAAAGATGTCACTTCACATACATGTGTGGAAAGAAAGTAAAAAGAGGTTTTTGGTAATTCAACTTTGAGAAAGCATTAACTATATGTCACCTCATATACATGCTTATGTAGGACGGAAAGAGAGAAAAATTATTTACGATGGTCTAATATTTTTGAAAGAAAATGAGACTAAAAAAAGTTAAGCTATGTCGATCACGACAAGTCGTGAAATGCCACTTGTGTCCTATGAAGGTTTGTATCTTATATACTGTCATGGTCTAGGGCTACTCAAGTGATCATTCTTTCAGGTGGCTCTATTCACTTCCTCACAAAGGTCTCCCGGAGCTAAAGTCCCTTTACAATCATCCTGCGATAGATATCTACGGTGTGGGATATTATAAAAAGCGCACTCTGTTGAGACTTTCATGAGAGTCAGACAGATAAATCGGAATAGTATCACTAATTGTCTCCACTCGTCCTAAGCTCACCACCAGGACCGGGTATAGGGCCCCACTCGAAGTGTGTGCAATAGTGTAATGTGACGTGTGTGATTTTGGCAAAATATCTATACTACCCAAATGCAAAGAAGATACAAATACAACAATAAAATAAAGTCATCTACCTAAGGTTCAATAGAGGAATATTTACAAATAAATAACAAAACAAATTAAATTAAGTAAATAAAAAGAATATAAGGGTAAAAACTAAATATTAAATTAAAAACTAATTACACATTTAATTAATTAGGTTTGACTAAGCTTAAAAAAAGTCCCAGTGAAGTCGCGGTTTGTAGCGACCAGAAAAATCGGGTTAGGATTCTTGAAGTTCGAAAAATGAAGCCGCCACCAAATTTTAGTTTAAGGGCAAATTTGGAAAATCCTTTGAATTCGGATAAGGGCTAGGTTTAGGTTAGAGAGTCGTTTATGTGCGGGAAGGTATTAGCACCCCATGACATCCTTCCTAACGAAGGCTACCTCTTAATTAAATGTGTAAAAATAACTAATTTAAAATATATTGAATTTTACCCTTTTGAATGTTTATAATTAAATAAAGACTAGATAAAAAGTTAGTTGTTTTAGTTATTTTGAGGAGTTAGAAAGAAATGATTAAAGAAACTTAAAAATGGTTTTTAGTGCAATTGATAAGTCGGCAGCCTCTGTTCCTACATACCCCTTGGTGAGATCAAATCACATGTAGTTCTTGATATAAAATATTTGTGTGTTGGGTGTTTTTATTTATGAGAAAAAATGGTTTTGAGGAGTAATAAAAATAAAATGAGGAAAATAATTATAACATAGTGGTTTGTAAATCAAGAAGTGCGATTAGCATAAAAAGAGGTGTTGTATTATAGAATAAAAGGGTGTGCGATTCTGAGACCTAATAATTTATTTACACAAAGGATTGCTATTTAGATCATATTTACAAAAGTATTTATTTACACTAAGGGAATAGTTGAGCGATTAGTTACAATATTAAATTAGTCTATGGAATAGGCTTCAAGTTAAATTAGATCATGAATTGACATAGATCTAATTGCAAGACTTTTAAATAATGTAAGATAAACAAAGAAATCACATGAAAGGAAAATAGGGTTGAAACATCCTAACCATGCGTGTCAAAGATGCGGGAAATGCGAGAAGTGGTGATATAGTGATGAAGGTGTCACAAGTTGATGATTTTGGTTGCGTTGCTTTTCATCACAGTTTTTGATCTTCCTCTTTACTCGGCAACTTTGAAACTATGTTTCAATGGATTAGGATTCGATTTTAAACCCTAATCCTTTTTAGGTGATTTTGCATTGTTCTCCTCTTGTGATTGTGGTAGGCGCTTATTTATATTAGAAGATTAGGTTTTGCAATTAATTCTTGATTTGCCACTGATTTGGTTTTATTTTCATATCTGAATTTGAGTCTTGGGGACCAAGACTAGGGTTTAGGAGAGCATGAAGATCCAAGCCCAAGCTATTAAGCTGGACTAAAGCTCTTTTTGTATTTTTCTTTATTTTAGTTCCTTTTTTTGTTTATTTTGTATTACTATTTTTTTGTATTTTGGATTCTTTTTGGACTTTTAGACACTTATACATTATAATAAAACTAAATTACATTTTTTCACATTTTTGGAGTAAATATTGTCTAAATAAATTAAATAAACAAATTAATAAAAAAAGATGTTGGGCCAAACACCAAAGCGAAATCGGGCAGAGACTAAACAAATGCGCTAGACGAGGCCCCGAATAGAAGAAATAGGCCCGTTAGGCAATAGATACTAAAAATCAAATTGGAATCACGTTTGTAGGCCCAAACCATAATGATATGCCCAATTGCAAGAAAAACTACTCATATAAGCCCAATTAGATTCAACTAGGCCCAAATCTTTTGAGTTCAAAGGCGAAGAATGCGCGAAAAGATCGATCATTCGCACGCATGCGAGGTTTAAACAACGATATTTCGGTTTATTTGGCGGGATAATTGAAATTGGCTCAAATTAGAAGAATGAGGCGTTATTCTAAAAATCTAAGTAATTTCATGACCTCGGGCGTGAATTAAACTACTAAAGCGAGAAAAAAGAAAGCGGACAAAATTGGGGTATAACAATTGAGGCGTGGTTTATTTTCTGAGATTAGATTTTATTCCATTTGCGTGATGTATAATTTTCCGGTCGTGGACTGAATTAATATGTTTTGAGGATTCCATCCCACATGATTGGTGTTCGTATTATTTTGACTTAATAGATGATTTGTTTTATTTTGTCGTTGTTTTAAATGAAGTAAGTGTAGCATCCGTTTGGATGAATTAAAAGAAATAATTTTTAAACTCACGATATTTATTATAAATTCTTAGGTAGAAATGGGGTGTTCTGAGCACATGGTGCTTTAACATATGTCTGAGGACCGAAAGCAGGACACGAGAATATAGCTTAGATCTAGAGATAGAAAGAAGATATAGGAGATTGCTAAGACTCCAAAAGCAACAACGAAACAAGCCTACATCATGTCTCACGGTGAAGGACAAAGCTCAAGGCCACACTCAGTAAGAGAAATTACTTTCTCTACCTTGTTTTAGTCCCACATCGCTCCCAAAAACAAGAGCTCCCTAGCAATTGTATATAAAAGGGGTTGAGAGGTGAAGATGAGGAGTAGATCATTGGCGGGTTAAGTGATCTTTTTGGGTCAAAGCGTTCGCGGCCCATTTCACTAAAAAACACATCTTTGATCATTTGGGCGTTTTAGTCGGCTTTCCAATTCTCAAAGCGGTTCTTGGGGTCAAAATAGACCGAATTGGAGTGATTTCTTTGCTCTGTCAGGTTCGACACTTTCGTCGAGTCGAGTTAGTTTGTATTTATTTTGTTTATTTTTATGTACATATTTATTTATCATTTATTTGTAATATAATCTATTTATTTATTTATTTATTGTTTATGTATATATCTATTCATATTTATTTATCTATATAGTTATTTATTTATTTATTTAGCCTAGTCTTTATTAATTATCGAGTTTTTGTCTTTTTATGCACAAATTAGTTTATTTCTTCAAAAATCAAATAAAAGACTAAGTCGGTTGTACAGCCAGGGTTAGACATCATCCTAGGACCAATGAGTATGCAGATTCATTAATCCTAAAAACTTAAAAAATTGTAAATAAATCATTTTCCTAAAAATAGGGGACTAAGTCGGTTGTACAATTGGGTTAGTCGGCGTTCTAGAACTAATAAAGCTGCTGATTCGGGAGTTCTAGAATACTGTCTGAAAAACCAACTCACCTCACATCAAACAAGCGTCTTTCAAAAAACCTCAAAAATACTTTCAAAAGTAGGGGACTAAGTCGGTTGTACAATCGGGTTAGTCGGCGTCCTAGGAATCGATGGTGGTCTGAGTTCAAGGTATCCTAGGACCCTACACTAAAAACAACAACCAACAAACCTTTTTCGGGAAGAACTACGTAGCTTTGATTCCTCCATTGCATCCAGTGCGTAGGAGCAAGAGTCCACTCTTGTCAAGCACTAAAAACTAAAAATTTAATTAAGTCTTTTTATGTAAATAAAAGGGTAATTATTAATAAAGCGTAATTAATTAGACATAGGATGTCGTGGGGTGATAATACATTCCCCACGCATAGCGACTCCCAGAACCCCAAACTCAACCTTATCTCAAACCTAAAAGGGATTTTCCGAATTTGCCCTTAAACTAAAATTTGGTGGCGGCTTTCTTTCGAACTTGAAGAATCCTTTCTCGGATTTTTAGATTAGCTCTGATTGGCAATCGGCTTACTAGTTCGATCTAGGCGGCCGTTATTGCGAACGTTGTGGTCGATCATTCTTGGCGTCGCTCGTTATAGGCCATTCGGTGGACTATGTTCGTTGCGAGCCTTTTAGGTGGCCACGCTTCGTTTAGGCCATTCGATGGCCACGCTGCGTTATGGCGGTTTGTTGGCTTACATTAAATGGTCATTCGATGGCCCATCGATCGGCTAAATCTGCTACTCGCATGTGGCGGCGATCATACATTCGAGCATGGAAAGTAAATTACAAGTGCAAGATTTTTAAAGGTCGGGCCTCGATAAAAAACGATGATGGGAAAAGATCTCCGCGACATTTATTCATGAGTCGATAGTTCATTACAAATTTGAGGTACTAGGCGTAGTACTTCCTAAGTTTGTCCACATTCCACGCGTTACGGAGATGGTCGCCCGTCCATGGTTTCCAACTCATATGCTCCTTTGCGGTCTTGTTGACAATGCGGTATGGTCCTTCCCGTTAGAGGCGAGCTTGCCTGGCGGCGTTCTTGTTTCCTACATCCGGATCGTCTGGGCGAGCTACCCGATGGAGAATTCTCTCTTACGAGCGCGGTGTTGTACCTCGCGATGACCTTCTCTTTGACAAGTTGCTCCCTAAGTGGCGCCTTGGTGCCTGACTTATGCGCCCCAAAAATAATTCAAAGCGTTTATTTAATTAATTAATTAAGTAGTGTTTGGTGGGTTGTTTAAAATAATAATAGAGTAATTAACTTAAAGGAAGAGTGGTGAATAGTAAAGAAGTGAGTGGTAATTTAACTAGGAAAAAGGAGTAGCGTTAGTAATCAGCCGGGTGGTGAGAAGGGCCCAAGTAAGAGAACCCATGACTTAAGCTAGGGTTAGTTATTAGAAACTTGGAGAGAAAGAAAAGAAAGAAAGAAAGGAAGAGAGGGGCGTGCGAGAGGGAGAGGAGAGACGGCTAGGAAAAAACAAAGAGAGAGAGAAGGAGGAGAAGGAGTTGGCACAAAGGAGGGGAGAGAGAAGAGAAGAGGAGATGCGTCGTGTTTGCTGTAGTTACTCGTCGGTGCTCTCATCGTCTTCTATGGAGCTTACGTATTCGAGGTAAGAAGTCTCGCATTATAAGGGTTTATATAATGGTGGGTATATGGGAGGGTAGTCCTATGACACCTAGGCGGTATTAGTTATTACGTTTAATTATTTTGTTGAATTTTGGTGTTGTTGTGAATTTAAGATGAGTTGTGATGCTTGTTGTCGAGGATTTATTGATGTTTCTTTGTTGATGATTCGTTAATGTTTGAGTGTCTAATGAGTGGTTGAAGAATTGAATGATTTATGGATGAATTTTGATGTTGTAATATAAAATTGATGATTGTTGATGTTCTTTGAGGAATTATTGAGATGATTGCTGAATTTTGATGTGTGTGATCTGAATTGATGACTTTGATGTTGTTGATAAAATGTTAATTGTTCTTGATGAACCCTTAGTGATGAGGTGATGAGTGATTTGGTGAATAAAATGTGTTTTTGGTGTTGAAGATCTGAATTTTCTGCACAATTTGATGTTTCTGCTGCCCAATCGCGCCTCACTTGCGCTCGGTCGCGCTCGGGCGCAAGTCTTGGCTGCTTATGACGACTGATTTCCACTGCCCATGGTGCGCCCAGTCGCGCCCAGGCTCGCGCTCGGGCGCGAGTCCAGCATTTCCTTTGTTTTCAGCATTCATTAGAACCCGATTGAAGTGTTCTAAGATCGTTGGAAAGCTTATTCAGAGGCCTAACTGAATATTCTATTTTTAAGGCAAAATAAAATGTTTTGTGGTAGCTGTTATACGAATGAAATCTTTGCTGTGTGCACAAAAGTAAAGTGTTGTAATGTTTTGAAAAATTGATATCTTATGAAGGCAGGAACCCGATTGTAGTGTTCTAAGATCGTTGGAAAGCTTATTCAGAGGCCTAACTGAATATTCTATTTTTAAGGCAAAATAAAATGTTTTGTGGTAGCTGTTATACGAATGAAATGCTCTTTGTGTGCCTAAAAGTAAAAGCGTTGTAATGTTTTGAAAAAATTGATATCTTGCGAGCAGGGAACTCGATTGAGGTGTTCTAAGATGCGTTGGAAAGCTTATTTTAGAGGCCTAACTGAATATTCTATTTTTAAGGCGAGTAATTAAAGCTATTTTTTTGGGTTGCCGTTAATACAAATAAAAATTTGTGATCTTTATGTTTATATAGATGAGTCTCGGTGAAATGTTATACTACTAGTGTGCTAATTGACTATGGCTAGATTGTGGTTTACCACTAAGGTCAAATTTCTTTATTTGGTGTATTTACAAGGGCATCAGAGAGTCTTGCAAAGGTGGTCAATGCTGTTGCAAGTAGTATCGATTACAGAGTAATCCCATAGTCAATCAGTTCACTATTTTATAACACACTAAGCTAAAGACAAGCTGAAAAAATATCTATATATGCTCAATGATGATGACAAAAGTATGGCTGTGATGATGTTGCTAGATGGTTTTTGTGAATATAGTGAGTTCACTCTATGAGTGATTATGATGATGTGATATATATATATATATATATATATATATATATATATATATATATATGATTTTGATGACTATAGCGAATACACTCTATGAGTGTTTTATGGTTGTGATGATAATGATGATGTTCATGATAATGATACAATTGCGGCGATGGTGATGATGTTTATGAGGATGATATAAAAGCGATGATAATGACATTTTGGGCGGGTATGGCCAAAAGCGGCGTTGGGGAAAGTTGTGTGGTGATGTGTAATTGTTGATTTGTTGATTGATTTGATGAGTGATTCATAGGGTCTCATGCATGCATGCCATCGCATTCGGCGACGATATGAGCTGCGGCCGGAGCTATGCTCAAAGCGGCGATAGCGGCGATTGTATTTTTGCGGCGATGGTACCTCATTGCATATGCGTGGCGTGGGTTGCATTTTCATATATGTGCATTTAAATGATGTAGTTGTTTGTGATGTGTTTTTGATGTTGGTTCTTGCCGATGTTGTTCTTTGATGGTTGTAATCTGACGTTAAATGTCTTTGTGGTAGTTATAGATATTGTCCTTTAATATATTGATTATTATTTATGCTCTTATCTTTGTTTGAAGACTCACCGCTTTACTGCTTGGAATGTTGCTCTGTGTGTAGCAGCTGCAGTAACTCAGCAGTGAAGGTTCTGCTTTGCCTTCTTTATTAATTGTTGGGAGGTTGTGGAGTCGCTCTCGATCTTGTAGCACCTAGAGGCGTAGTCGGATTTGTTAATGAATCAATTAAGCGTATGAATTATTTATTTTGATGATTATGAGGCGTGTTTGAGTGGACTAGTGAGTCATCGTTTATTTCATTTGTGATAAGATTATTTTGAAATTTAAGTTTGTAGCGATTGCGTTGTTGCACAAACTTTGATGAGTGCGAACAATGAGTTTTTACTTATGGCGATGTGGCATTTCCTTTTCTATCAAATAAATTTATATTTTGAAAATGAAATTACTCACGATAATGGCGTGTAAATTAAGAAGGTAGAAAGGGGGTGTTACCACGGCTCATCAACTAGGTCTAACTCCTCCTTTGTAGCTCACTCGTTATCGACCCACTTTGTTGGTGGATTGGTGCGTTCTCCAATTGAGCTCGCCCATTTCTGCTCGGAATAACGACATCGATCCATAGACTAGTGCGAAAGGTGACTCGGGTCGGCGAGTGAGAGTCGTTCTATAAGCCCAAAGGACCAGATTGGAGCTCTTACGCGATTTTCCCTTGGCCTCATCCATCCTCCTTTTCCGACCGCGCCAACCACGACCAGGTTGGCGCTTGGGCTTGCGGATTAAATGCGTAGGTGCTCGGCCAAAGTAAAGCATTTGTTTCAACTCCTAGATCGGCCACCATTTCTCTAAACTTTTTCTCTGACCCGAGTCCCATTATCGGTCACTAGGCTGGCGTGGCACTCCAAATCGGCGAGCACATTCCTCTTGAAAAACTTGATCACCTTTGCGCGATGATGGTTGCTGAGTGGCTCTGCTTCAATCAATTGGTGAAGTAGTCGACCGCCACAATCAAGAACTTGAATTGGCGGTCTGAGGGGAAAGCGGGCGGCGGTCCATATCTTTGGCTATTGTATTTCACTACTCAAAGTTCATCTTTATAATTCTAAGCAATTTACATTTTCAACTTCATCTTTATATTCTTGTTCTTTATTTTTCACACTTTTATTCTTCTTGCACTTTTACATTTCAGTCTTTATTTTTTTGAAATTTTATTCTTCTTGCACTTTTACATTTCACTCTTTATTTTTCTACACTTTTATTCTTCTGTCATTTACATTCCAGCAATATGTATTCATGTCATTTACTTTTATATTATGAATACGAGTGAGTAGATACAAAGTGTTGTGTTAATGGGAGTAATCCAATGATAGGTCTCTAGTAATTCCCAAACATATTCTCCACTCCAAATTGTTTTATATTTGGTCTAATTTTATTGTCCTTCAAATCTTATTTTAAACATTAAGCGAAGAACCGAAAGGTGAAGTATTGATGTTGGAACTATGAAATTAGACAAGGGAATCAAAACAGGGGAATAGTTTTGAAATCCTTGAGACATTATATAAGTGTTATCTTTGAATGGGTTTTGGTAAAAATCAACCATGAGAATTGGCTTGATTGTTAGTTCAAACACGTTCTTGTACTTTGAAAAGAGACATTAGTTATATTCGATTCTTTGTCTTATAATTTGGTGAATGGTCTAAAGAATTATTTTGGTTCCTCATTATTGTGATAAAACTATAAAGCGAGATCATTTTTGTTTACGAATTTTAAATCAAACAATCACTCTTTCTACAAAAATCATTCCTTTTAGCTAATCACCACTAAAAATAAATTGGTAATCACAAAAGTCTTTGTGGGATCGATACTCTTTGTTACGATAGAAATCGTACACTTGCGGCCTATCAAGTTTTTGGCGTCGTTAAAGATGACTTTTGCAATATTGATTGATTTTTGAGTGCTCGGTTAGACTAAATGTTTTTCTTTTCATTATGAATAAGCATGAATTTACATTCTCCAAGGAGGAATGAGAATTCTTTGAGCTATGTTTTCTACCACCACCACCTTGCTTACGAGGTCTATAGAAAAATGCATTTATACTAACAAAGGAAGAATGAGAATCTTTTGAGGCATGTTTGCCACCACCCCCACCTTGCTTGGAATGGATTTTCAAAAAAAAATATGAAACCAAAATCAGAGAAAAATATGGTTGTTGAGATAGATCAAAATGATGGTGAAGTGGTATGGAAGATGATTCACAAGAAATATACCATGAAATGGAAAGCATAAGGAAACCAAAATTTCTTCCTTGGATAACTATAATGATTTAAATGCATGTGTGGATGTCAAAATCTTACGCCTTAATCTATATTCTATATAATATAGTAAAGGAGACTTGAACTTCTTTTTAGTAGAAAACTTCAAATGTCAATAACTAACTTTAAATTAAATTATTGTTACAAGTAAATCACCATTACTTGCTTTAAGATTGGAAATCTTTTCATCTTACCATGTATTCAAAGCCATGTAAATTAGGAGACTTTAACTCTTTCTCAATAATGGTATGATATGAAGATTTTATTAAAATTGGTCGACAGTTTTAACTTTTACTTTTTTGGATTAAAAAAAACTTTTTCTTTGTACACTATCAGTTCGATGAAAGGAAATAGAAACATTGTTTTGATGGAAATTTTCTTAAAGTTAGTCAATTACATTTTTGATTAAGTATTTTTACCAAATTCTCTAAATTTAGTGAAGTGTATTCCTATCCAAATTTTCACTAAATCATTTTATTACTCTAATATTAAATTAAACTTGGACAGTTTTGAATTTATTTTTTTTTCCTATATCTCCATTTATTTTGGTTCACCAAATAAAATTGAAATAAAAACCTTTGAGTTGTTCCAAAATATAACCACAAACCAAAAACCACATTCCTACTCACTAGCTTTATATCACTATTAATAATCACTAACCATAGCATTCTAAAAAGCCACATTCCTACTCACTATATAAGCTCTATCCATTTCACACCTACCTACTCACTCTTAGTTTCATTATTTCCCTCTTATATGTTGAGTTAGTGTTGTTAGAGTAATGAGTTTGTTTTTATTGGTCTCTAAGTTTGATTCACTTCATTCTTCCATTTCCTTGCAAGTTGGGTGGGTTATTCTCAATTTGTGATGGTTGGATTTTGTGTGATGCTTCTCATGAAGAGCTAATTGTAAGTGATTAAATTTGTTGGAGGATTGATCTTCTTCAATATGTGACTGTTGTATATTGTTCTTTATCAAATGTTTCTCATTTCTATTGCAGATAACTAAATTATAGACTTTTATAGGTTTTTCCTGTGAGTTACAAATGTTCTTTAGGTTGTAGGTTTTGGTGTGAGTTTGGACAAATGTAGTTGGATCCATAGAAAAATTGTAATAAGGAGTTCCATTGATTGACTTTTGAAGATTCTAGCTATTCAAGAAACATGTGTGTTTGTGTAGTTTACAAATTTATCTTTTTGTAATAATGTTTACATGGACTTCTAGATATATTGTATTCTTTTGTTTTGTTTATTTGTATTTAACAAGTGATTTGTTAAGTCTTTGGGGTGACAATTGTAACACCCCTTTTTTTATTATAGTTAAACACGCAATTATCGAGTCACCAAAAGGGCACTACATTTTCCCCACATAAAAACTCCAATTGATTTAAAATAAATCCTCAAAAATGTAAATAATATATCTCTAAAGCGTGATTCATAAACTCATTTAACATCTCCAAAAATAAATAAACATTAAGCCAAAACTCCAAAAATAACGATGTAATGGTTGAAAGCGGTAACTAAACCCTCCCGGTGCTTTCACGTATCAAAGCGATTTCGACCCACTAGGAAGAAAGTGCTAGATCACCTTCACTCGCGTCGTCACTGCGTTGCCGACATAAAAAGCAACATAAAAGCGATGGGGTGAGTCTCATTTCATAAAAGTAATAACACACAAGATCAACAACATATAGATCGAGTGATTATGAACGCAATACCACGACAAAATAGCGCGCCATTACTTTATATCAATCGGGCAACAGCGAAAGTATATGCAATGCATGCAATGCAACCCAACTCCTAGGGCATATGCATGTGGATCCATCAACACCAATATCTTGCCTTGAGGAACTCACCAAATAAGGTTGAAGCCTTACGCTCACGAATAAATTATAATAAGGCCGAAGCCTTACACTCACCAAAATATGCACATGATCATGAGACTCAAGGACCATGCACCATACACACTAAAACACCATAACTACGATTATCACACTCACCGATTGACTCACGGTAATTATTGACTCACGATAAAAATTCAGCTCACCAATAAAAATTCGACTCATCAATAAATATTCACCACCATAGACACATCTCAATTTAATCACTCTAAGGATAGCGCACCCACCATCAATCACAATTAATTGTGACGACTACTTTGTCATGAAGGAAGGACTAACTCAGCGCCCATAGGGACGGACTGACACATAAATCGGACAACAACTTAAAAACAAGCGGTAAAAACACCTTTTAAAAATCACGATAACATCGCTAAAAGAAGATAGGGAAACAACACCTCTCAATTAAGAAAACAACAACTTGGAAAGTAGGAAAACAACACTTTTAAATATGAGGAAATAGCACCTTTAGATTTGAAAAACAGCACACTTAAATTTAAGAAAACATCACTTTTATTTTAAGCAACGGCCCCCTTGAATTTGAGAAACAACACTTTATTTGTGGAAAAACAGCAACTTTAAATTTAGAAACAACACATTTTTACACATAAAGCGCAACATTTATCCTTTAAAAAAAACAGCAACAACTAGCGTTTTTAACGTGAACAACGGCATGTTTTTAAATAACAACAACGAGTTATTTGTGATGCTGCAGCAACATTAATTAGAGCGATATTGACAACATTTGTTTTGTAAAAAAAACAGCAACCTTAGCTTTATAAAAACAGCAACATATTCTTTATAAAAACAACAACATATTCTTTATAAAAAGCAGCCAACACTTAATTAACTACAATAGCAAGTTTGATTTCTTTTGAAAAACACAACACAAATCTCGATTTTCACCTGAGGTACCATGCCATTCAACATCTCACCAATAATACCTAGTACATACCTCAATCACTTAATTTCATCTCCAAGATAATTATGCAACATCACAACCCTCACCAATTTCTCATGTTCTCACCTCTCAATTTCATTGAGTCAATTCTACAAACACTCAACATGCATATTAGTTATTATACTCACCTCGACATCGATTAACATAGAATCACTCAATTGAATTCAATATAACATGTAGTAGTAGAACCACGTCTCAATTCAAACAATAACACCACCATTAAATCCACGATATAACGATTCAATTTACAATTCATCCCTAGAACCTAACTACTATCATTTGCTAATCCAATAGGTTATTAAGTAAGAAATGAGAGCCCCACAACCTTTAGAGATTGAAAGAACACACAGAAGCTTCAAAGCAACTCCCAAGAGACACCAACAATCCCTAGCTTTTCCCTTGTGGCTTCACATGATCATTCTCTCTTCTTGTGTGACTCCTCGTCCTCTTTTCCTCTTCTCTTAACAACTCTCCCTCTCTTCTCTCTATTTAGACTCACATAACTCTCTTTCCCCCTCTTTCTATTTTTGATTCTTTTTAAATGAGCATGAACACTCTAACCCTTTTTAATTTGATTTTTAATTCCCAACCATACGCTACTTTTCCTCCTACTTTTCCTCCCTCCCATAACCACTTTGGTTTTCCCTAGAAACTTGCTTTTAATAATAATAATAATATTAATAATAATAATAATAATAATAATCATCATATATTAAGTATTTCTAACATCAATTTTAGTCCTTCTCAACATGGTCACTATGCCAAAAACTCTCAATTTGGTCCCTTTACCTATCAAATCAACTCCAAATAATTTCTAATAAAATTTGGGGCGTTACAACCCTCCCCCCACTTAAATAATTTACGTGCACTAAGAAATTCTCGCTACCTACAAAACACGAGATAACTAACACCAAATACAAACCGGCCTGCGTGGAAAACATAAAAAAGGAAAAACTCACGACTCACTGCCCAGCTTGAACGAACTGCAATAGAAGCGAAATCAAAAGCGAGTAACAAAACTCAAGTATTACTCGACTCGGCTTGACTTCGTACTACGGATGACAGGACCATTGCTCACGATACCACTAATGTAACACCCTTTTTCTATTATAGTTAAACACGCGTTATCGGAGTCACCATGGCGCTACATTTTTCACCACATAAAAACTCGATTGATTTAAAATAAATCCTCAAAAATGTAAATAATAAATCTCTAGCCCAGTGATTCATAAACTCATTTAACATCTCCAAAAATAAATAAACATTAAGCCAAAACTCCAAAATAACGGTAATGGTTGAAAATCCAGTGCTAAAACCCTCCCGATTACTTTCGTATCAAAGTGATTCGACCACGCTCGGAAGAAAGTGCTAGATCACCTTCACTCGCCGTCACCACCGCGTTCTTAAGGCAACAAGAAGCAACATAAAAGCGATAGGGTGAGTCTCATTTCATAAGTAATAACACACAAGATCAACAACATATAGATCGGTGACTAACGACACTCGAATACCAAACGGCAAAAATAGCGCGCCATTACTTTATATCAATCACGGGCAACAAAGTAAGTATATGCAATGCATGCAATGCAACTGACTCTGAGGCATATGCATGTGGATCCATCAACACCAATATCTTGCCTTGAGATCACTCACCAAATAAGGCGAAGCCTTATGCTCACCAATAAATTATAATAAAGTGAAGCCTTACGCTGCACCAAAATATACATGATCATGAGACTCGAGGACCATGCACCATACACACTAAAACACCATAACTACGATTATCACACTCACAATATTGATTGACTCACCGATAATTATTCGACTCACGAATAAAAATTCGACTCAGATAAAAAGTCGACTCATCAATAAATATTCACCACCATAGACACACATCTCGATTTAATCACTTTCTGGAAGGATAGCGCACCCACCACATCAATCACAATTAATTGCGCGACTACTTTGTCACTTCCGAAGGACTAACTCAGCGCCCATAGGGACGAATGACGGCACATAAATCGGACGACAACTTAAAAACAAGCGATAACAACACTTTTTAAAATCTGATACTTGTAAGCTAAAGAAGATAGAAACAACACACCTCTCAATTAAGAAAATAGCAACTTGGAAAGTAGGAAAACAACACTTTTCTTTAAATATGAGGAAATAGCACCTTTAGATTTGAAAAAGCAAGACACTTAAATTTAAGAAAACATCACTTTTATTTTAAAATGAAATTACCCCTGAATTTGAGGAAACTTGACGCACTTTGTTGTGGAAAAACAACAACTTTAAATTTAGGAAACAACACATTTTTACACATAAAGCGGCAACATTTATCCTTTAAAAACAATGAACCTGCGTTTTTAACGACCAGCAATGACATGTTTTTAACAAACCAACAACAATTATTTCACGATATGACAAAATTAATTAGGCGATAATGGCAACATTTGTTTTGTAAAAAAACAGCAACCTTAGCTTTATAAAAACGGCAACATATTCTTTTATAAAAACAACAACATATTCTTTATAAAAACGAGAACACTTAATTAACTACAATAGCAACTTTGATTTCTTTTGAAAAACACAACACAAATCTCGATTTACACCTAGGTACACGCCATTCAACATCTCACCAATAATACCTATGTATACCTCTCAATCACTTAATTTCATCTCCAAGATAATTATCGACATCACAACCTCACCAATTTCTCATGTTCTCACTCTCGAATTTCATTTAGTCAAATTCTACAAACACTTTCGACATGCATATATGAATTATTATACTCACCTCGACATCGATTAACATTAGAATCACTCAATTGAATTCAATATAACATGTGGTATGAGAACCACGTCTCAATTCAAACAATAACACCACCATTAAATCCACGATATAATTGATTCAATTTTACAATTCATCCACTAGAACCTAACTACTATCATTGCTAATCCATAGGTTATTAAAGTAAAGAAGAGCCCTGAACAACTAGAGATTGAAGAACACACAAAGCTTCAAGCAACTCCCAAGACACCAACAATCCTAGCTTTTTCCCTTGTGGAGCTTCACGCAATCCTTTTCCTCTTCTTGTGCGACTCCTCTTCCTCTTTTTCCTCTTCTCTTAGCAATCTCTCCTCTCTTCTCTCTATTTCTGACTCTCACTGCTCCTCTTTCCCCCTCTTTTATTTTGATTCTTTTTTTAAATGAGCATCAACACTCTAACCCCCTTTTAATTTGATTTTTTAATTCCCAACCATCGCTACTTTTCCTCCCTACTTTTCCTCCCTCCCATAACCACTTTGGTTTCCTAGAAACTTGCTTTTAATAATAATAATAATAATATTAATAATAATAATAATCATCATATATTAAGTATTTCTAACATCAATTTTAGTCCTTCTCAACATGGTCCCTATGCCAAAAAAACTCTCAATTTGGTCCACTACTATCAAATCAACTCCAAATAATTTCTAATAAAATTTGGGGCGTTACAACAACTACCTTTAATTGAAGTGAAAACTTCAAGTTCCAATTGTAAAATTTAAAATAAGTTATTATAAAAATAGACATTACTTACTTTAACTTTTTAATATGGAATGACTTTCCATATTCATGTTCAGTTGAATAGTACCTTTTAAACAAAATATTATTATATGAAGCTTAAACACGTTTTTACCTACCAAATAGGAGAGTGTTTGCTTTTACCACTTGCAATTTTTTTTGAAAACCCTTGCAAATTCAACTTTTTTTGATTTTAGTCTTTTACATTAGATGGGCGTTAAAAAAGCGTTTATGTAGCATTTTTAAATACGTTTTTACCAGCACAAATAGGGGTGTTTTGCTTTTACCACCGCAAAAAATCTAAATCCCACTTCTTTATCAGCGCCCACCCGACCTCATATCAACTTTTCCATCTCAGCTTAAGCCACAACGCTTCCATATCAAACTAGAACTCATCTTCTCATCTTCTTCGTCTCTCTCTCTCTCTCTCTCTCACGAACTAGCAATGACCATGAGCTAGCGTGTAATTAACTTTTATTGCGATTAGATTTTGGAGGTTTATTCAAGTTTTATGGGTATTTCTTCTTCATCTCAAAATCAAAGTTTTATGGATTTAATAAATGTGTGTGTGGTTTAAAAAATGAGTCAATAAACAAATCAAGCTAATTACTTGATTTACAATGCGACATCTCACGACTTTTTAAAATTCTTTGATTGTGTATTTTGCATCATTTGTATGCAGCAGC